>SNQJ01S0143013.1:0-18094 GCA_010110895.2 Picea sitchensis
AACAAACCCTGGTAACAATTCATGTGGAAGTTATTGAATAAGTAACCGCTGCAAGAGAAGCCAAAATCAAAATCAATCTTGAATAAACCTAGAATAAGTAAAAGATAGAAAGCGGTCAGCAATCAAGAGGAAATTGGAAAAAGTATTGTGACACTTTGCAGACGACAATAAGGATGTAGACGAAAGCATGGGCTTTATTAGTTAGAGGGAGTTGATGACAGAATTCCAAAAGATGAGGATGCACTCATGCATGAAGCAAGGATTAGGGAGCTAATCCTAAATAATATTATCCAATGAAGATGATGAAGTATCTATCCATGGTCCCATATATTAATATTATGGTAGCTGCGGGAGGTATTTACCTCAACATGTGAACTTGACGAGAATAGAAGACTCCGGAAAGCAAGAGAAACCCTAATGAGTTGGCTAATAACCCTAGAAGTCTTGTCAGCTCAAGAAGATAATTTATATTAGGTTATTAGCCTCCAAGAGAATAAGTCGACCATAAATAATAATAATATAGTGAACAAACACATATCCAGAAGGAGAAGTCGACCCCAGCAAATCTGATAGAACCACTATAAATATAGGGTGCTAGTTCTCATTTGACACATCTCAGAATTGCAGTTCCGAGTTTGGTGTGCACTGCAGTTCCCAGTTTGGTGCGCACATGTGGAGGAGAGCTGCAGGTGCAGCTACAGCAGCAGCTAGTTTTTAGTATGAGCTTGGACTATCTCTTGGCTAGGGTTTGGACTATCTGATCAACTATTGTTGGTGCACTATCCTTGGAGGAATATGCGCTACACCTTGTTTGGATATCTAGCCTAGGGTTTGATTCTGGATTAATTCTTAATCAAGGTTAAGGTGTCGGCCTATGGTTCGGTGATGAGGGTATCGTCAATGGTAAAACGAGCACACATTATTCTATATTCTAACAGGTTATGGGCCCACACCTCCTTCATTCATTCTAAATGCTGGAAGGAAACATAACCGCTAGGATATTGAGCTCACTGAGGAATTACCGCTAGGGTTACTAGTAGAAGCAACTGCCAAGACACTACCGCTAGGGTTACTAGCAGGAGCAGTTGCAGAAACCCTAAACCTCTTGTTGAGGCACCTTAAGTGAAGAGATTGACCTAATATCTAGACAAATCAGTGCACCCTAGCCTAGCGCATCTCCTGATACTCTCAGCAATCCAAGATGTGAAGTTTGAATTTTTGGTCAAATCTAGGGTTTGACCAAGTCAAGCAGCCATGACAAACTCTATGAAGTCTGAGAACAAGTTAGATGGAGCCTCTAACTTCAGATCATTGAAGAAAAGGATCAACCTCATCCTTGCCAAGAATAAAGTGATGGATATCATGAAAGGAAAGATTGTGAAGCCAGAGCTTGAAGAAGGAAAAGAAAAGGAACCACAAAATGTTGCAGCTATGGAGAAGTTCAAAGATGTTGACATCAATGCCATGAGTATCATAGTGGATTCTATAAAATACCACTTGATACCCTACATCTCCCATCTTGACTCATCAAAGAAGATGTACGATGCCCTAACAAATCTCTTCTGAGTCAGAAACATCAGACAAATTATAAGTCTGAAGAATGAGCTCCATGACATCAAGATGAATGAGGATGACAACATAGCATCATACTTTGTAAGGATCTCCCAGTTAAGAGATCAACTATAAGTTATTGAAGAGATCACTTCATAGAAGGAATTGGTGAACATAGAACTCAATGGTCTTCCCAAGACATGGGATGCATTTTCCGCAAGCATGAACACACGAAAGGAGTATCTGACATTTGAATAACTTTGGACTTGTTGTGCTCAAGAAAAATCAAGGATCAATGCAAAATAGAAACCCCAAAATAAGTACGATGATCAAGCTTTCACAACAAGATTCAAGAACTTCAAGAACAAAAGGAAGTTTGTTTCAAGGAGGAAGCCAAATCAAGAGAAAGACATTTCAGAAGTGCAATGCTTCAACTGTCTAAAGTTTGTTCACTACAAGAATCATTGTCCCGAGCTAAGGAAAAGGAAGGAGAAACGTGAAGCATCGATTACCGAAGAAAAGGAACCTACAAAGAAGACTAAGCAGGATGGAAGAGACTTCTTCTTCTAAAAGGTAACAACACTCTTCTTGTTTCTTGTTTGCATCATCTCTATACATATTTTGTTTGCATCGTCTATGTACATATCTTGTATATCTATCTCTTGGAAGATAATGTGTTCCAATAAGAACTATACCTATGAAAGAACAAACAAGATGAAAATAGATATCATTAGATAATACACATGAAAGAATGAAATACAAATCATGTGGAAGATATTAAAAGATAAATCCAAATCAATCATGAAGAGACTTAGAAGAAGAAAAGACAGAAAGAAGTCAGCAATCAAGAGGAAATTGGAAAAGGACTTATGATGTTTTGTAGAAAAAAACAAGACGGAAGTGTGGACTCTGTTAGACAAGAGAGACAATTATACATTGTAGAAGACAATAAGGATGCAGATGGAAGCAAGGACTTTGTTAGAAGGAGGGAGACGATTACATGCACTTATACATGAAGCAAGGATTAGGAGGGAGCTAATCCCATGGTCCATTGAAGATGATGAAATATATATATCGATGGTAGCAGCCATGAAAGACAGTATGTGTTCAGTTCAACCACAAAAGAAGACTTCTTTGAAGGAAAGCCTTAAAGTATTCCTAGTTGTACATCCAGATCCATGATCCAATGATGAAAGGAAGAAATGGAATCTCTAGAGCATGGAATATATAAGAAACTCCATGGACCCAAAAGATAAAGAAAAAATTGAAGAAGAACATGAAGATTTCAAGAAAGAAAGAAAATCCAGAACAACCAATCATAATATTAAGAATCAAAAGATTACCAGCCTGATATGAACTCACCAAAAGAAATCAAGCAGAAGAACTGAAAGTCATGATAAAGAACAAGTATATGGAAGACTTATGAACTAAATCATTGCGAGACCTAGAACTAGAGGTTCTCCCATATGGAGGGAGAAGACTATGATGATTACTTGTTCCAGCAAACTAGACTTATCTCTACATAAGTCATTATATCATCTGCAACATCCATGAGTCATAATTCTACATCAGATGAATGAAAAGAATGTTCTCTAGAGAAATTGAATAAAGAGCATATGAAGAGAAATCTCAAGACCTTGAGGCATACCAGAAAGAGACTCATGTACGCAGATAGAAGAAGGTAACTTGGTGGGAAACCTCCAGTGCATAGCAGAAGCATGGTGAAGATTTCCTATAACATCAAGATGACTACTCAGTAGATCAGATCTCATGATGAAAGAAGAAGTGCCACATAGATATGTTCCAGTTTTCCAACTATGATATACTCTATTTTTCAGATCTACATGAATCCTTCACAGTGTTCCAAACTAAAGTACATTTGAAATCAAGAATTACATTATTCGTGATGAAGTCCATAAAGGAGAAAATGATTCTCCAATACATATCTCCACAGATGAGTAGATAAGAAAACATTTTGGTAAAGCCTCTATCCAAGATGAAAGAGTTTGTGTACTCAATCTGGAGCTCATGGAAACAACTTCCTTCTTATTGAGAAAGGAAGAAATGACTCTCCAAGTTAGGAGGGAGCACTGAAAACATTATTGAAGACATTCATTCTTTAAAATTGAAAAATAGTCCATTTTGGACAAATGATTTCCTGTTTGGAAAGTGGATTGATACTTCTGACAGACAATCACTTTCCATTTTGGTTAACATGGGAATTAGTCTGATTGTTGATGTATCATATATAGCGAATTCCCATTCTGGTTAACATGGGGAGTGGTCTAGGGAAGTCTCTCTTCTTGAGGGTTACTAAAGAAGACTGGCCCACCTCACCAGACAATGATTTCTCATTGTGGTTAACATGAGGAATGGTCTGTTTTGGAGGTTGATGCAGGACAGTCTTTTCCTCTTGTGGTTAATAAAGGAAATGGTTTGAACAGTCATTCCTTAGGGTTTATACATTCTCTCCAGGGTGCACAATGACTAGTGTAGGAGGAATGGCCCAAGGTGGGGAATGGTCTAGGCTCAACAATCAGGGATAAACATTCCTTAGGGTTTATACATTCTCTCTAGGGTGCACTTTTATTAGTGTAGGGGGAATGGCCCAGGGTGGGGAATGGTCCAGACTCAGCATTCCTTAGGGTTATTCATTCTCTCCAGGGTGCACATTGATTAGTGTAGGAAGAATGGCCCAGGGTGGGGAATGGTCCATGTTCAAAAGACATGACAGTTATTCTTCCTTGTTTGAGAAGAATAGTCCAGATATTTCATTATTCTACTCTAAGGGTGGATATTCTTTCATATCTCATAGACGTGAGTGAAATATTGGCCCAGATAATTCAATTTATATCATAACATTATTTCTGTGCAGGTTGCTATCAGATGTTTCTTATGAAGACAATAGATATAGACTACTGTGGTGGATATGTTCCACTATTATTGAGGTGGATATTCTTTCAGAACTCATAGATGTGAGTGAAATATTGGCCTAAATAATTCAGTATATATCATAACATTGTTTCTATGTAGGTTGCTATCAGATGTTTGTTATGAAGACTGTATGACAGTAGATGAAGACTATTGTGGTGGATATGTTCCACTGTTCATGACTATACGTTGATGATCAAGTACTTGTGTGTTACTTGGTGTGGTAGTGAACCACTAGATTGTAGTTATGTACTACTATGGATAGACACAGTTGTGTTCTATTTTTGTTCTAATTTCCTTGAAGACTATCAACAGTTTATTGGAAATAATCACCATCCAGACGAATGATGAACATAGATTTTCCAAACGGAAATTCGTTCAGAGCATTTACTCCTCTAGATTATAAGAGTGGCTCTTGTATCACTTTATGGTGTGAGTGACTTATCCATCATCATGTCTAATTACTCAGATGAAGTATGGTTTCAAGAGATGATGTAGCTGATGGTGATGACGATGCTCATGATCTAGTCATGAAATAGTCTATTCGACTATATTGATGCTACCGAGTAAATGGTATGTTTTTGTGCTCAAGACCATTACCTGTAATACCTCCCTAGCTAGGAGGGAGTGTTAATATTATGGTAGCTTCGGGAGGTATTTACCTCCACATGTGAACCTGACGAGAATAGAAGACTCCAGAAAGCAAGAGAAAACCCTAATGAGTTGGCTAATAACCCTAGAAGTCTTGTCAGCTCAAGAAGATAATTTATATTAGGTTATTATCCTCGAAGAGAAGAAGTTGGCCATAAATAATAATAATATAGTGAACAGACACATATCCAGAAGGAGAAGTTGGCCCCAACAAATCTGGCAGAACCACTATAAATACAGGGTGCCAGTTCTCATTTGACACATCTCGGAATTGCAGTTCCGAGTTTGGTGCGCACATGTGGAGGAGAGCTGCAGGTGCAGCTGCAGCATCAACTAGTTTTCAGTATGATCTTGGACTATCTCTTGGCTAGGGTTTGTACTATCTGATCAGCTATTGTTGGTGTGCTATCCTTGGAGGAAGATGCTCTACACCTTGTTTGGCTATCTAGCCTAGGGTTTGCTTCCGGAGTAATTCTCATTCAAGGTTAAGGTGCTCGTAGGGTGGCTTCAGCCTATGGTTGGGTGACGAGGGTATCGTCAATGGTAAAAAAATAACACATTCTTCTATATTCTAACACCATCAATGGTAGAAACCATGAAGAGCATCACGTGTTCAGTTTGACTTTAGAAGTAGTCTTCTTCGAAAAAAATCCTTAAAGTATCCCTGGTTGTCCATCCACATCCATGATCCTATGATGAAAGAAAGAAGTTGGAATCTTCAGGAAATGGAATCTATGGAAAACTCCATGAACCTAAGAGCTAAATAAAAAGCACGAGAAAGAACATGAAGATTCCAAGAGAGAAGGAAAATCCAGAACAACTAGTCATTGTATCGAGAATCACAAGACTACCAACCTGATATGAACTCACTAAAAGCAATCAAGCAGAAGAAATGAAAGTTGTGATGAAGAAAAATTTATGGAAGACTTATTAATGAAATCATTGCGAGATCCAGAACTAGAGGTTCTCCCAGATGGAGGGAGAAGATTATAATGATTGCTTGTTCCAAGTAAACTTGACATACCTCTACATGAGCCATTATATCATCCGCAATATCCATGGGTTGGAGTTTACATCAGATGAATGCAAAGACTTTTCTCTAGAATAATTAAACAAAGAACGTATATAGAACAACCTCAAGGTTTTGATGTACACCATGAAGAAACCTTTGTATGTAGATGGAAGGAGACAACTTGGTGGAGAACCTCCAATGCACAACAGAAGCATGGTGAAAAAAATTCTATAACAAAGATACTGTATCAAAATGGTTACTTAGAACTCAAGGATGATGGATTACCAATCCATGACAAAGCTCTCATTATGACAAAAGAAGTACCACTTGTATATGTTCCAATTTTGACCCTTTCCACGATGTTATGAGCTAGTAGGAAACAAAATAGTTGAATTCAACTATTATGATCATAGCTATATGAAGCCTTCAGAAAACTAGTGTTCCAAAAAGACCAAAGTACATTGAGATCAAGAATTACATTCTCCACAATGAAGTCCAGAAAGGAGAAGTGGTTCTCCAATATATATCTTCACAGATGAGCGGATAAGCAGACATTTTGGTAAATCCTCTATTCAATATGAAAGAGTTTGTGTACTCAAGATGGAGCTTGTGGAGACGACTTTCTTATTGAAAAAGGAAGAGATGAATCCCAGGTTGGGAGGGAGCACTGATGTGTTATTGATTTATGGAAAATCATTTTTCAGTTTGAAAAATGGTCCAGGATGAGAAGTTCCTTTCCATTTCGGAAAGTGGTTTGAGATTTCTAACAGACAGGCATTTTCCAGTTCAAAAAATGGTCTAGATCGAATGGTCATTTTAGTAATGAAAATGGTTCAATGGATCTATGATGTACCATAGAAAACGATTCCCCTTGTGATTAACATAGGGAATGGTCTAGGATAGTCTCTCTTCTTGAGGGTCACTCTTAGTAGTGGTCAAGAAGACTGGTCCACCTCATCGGACAATCATTCTTTTGAAGCTCACAATTGTGAGTAGTTTCGAAGAATGGTCCATTTTGGAGGTTGGTGCAGGATAGTCATTTCCTTAGGAAATGGTACAGATAATCATTCCCTAGGGAAGATTCATTCTCTCCAGGTTGCACTTTGTTTAGTGCCAGAGGAATGGCCCAGATAGGTGAATGGTTCAGGTTCAACAATCAAGGACATGCATTCCCTAGGGCCAACTCATTCTCTCTAGGTTGTACTTTGTTTAGTGCTAGAGGAATGGACCAGATTGGTGAATGGTCCAGGCTTAGAAATCGAGACAAATATTATTCCTTGCTTGAGAAGAATAGTCCAGATAGCTCATCATTGATGTTTTACTTTCTTAGGGAAGATGCTCTTCCAGATCTCACAGATGTGAGTGGAAGAGTGACCTAGATGATTCAGTTTATATATCATAGCAATGTTTTTATGTCCAGGTTGATGATATGATTGTTATGGAGACTGTATGTCTTCGAACAATAGATGTATAATATTGTAGTAGATGTGTTCCACTCATTGTGACTATATGTCACTAATCAAGTATCTGTGTGCTACTCGGTGTGGCAGTGTACCACTGGATTGTAGTTTTGTACTACTATGGATATACACAGTTGTGTTCTATTGAATGACATTGTTCTCATCATCTTGAAGACTATCAATAGTGTTGGAAATGATTATCATCTAGATGGATGATCAATGGACAAATATTTCCCAGATGAAAAAATGGTTCAGAACATTTATTCTTCTAGGACATATGTCAACATTAGAAGAATGGCTCTTGTGTCACTCTGTGGAGTGAGTGACTTATCCAACATCATATCTGATTACTCAAATGGAGTATGGTTCCAAGAGATGATGCAACTGCTGACACTGATAGTGATGATGGTGCTCATGATCTAATCATTAGATAGGCTAGACGACTATGTTGATGCTACCAGGTGAATGGTATGTTTGTGCTCAATACCATTACCTTCAAATACCTCCCTATCTTGGAGGGAGTGTTGATATTATGGTAGCTGCAGGTGGTATTTACCTCCATGTGTAAACATGATGAGAATAGAATATTCTAGGAAGCAAGAAGAAACCCTAATTATTTGGCTAATAACCCTAGAAGACAAGTTGACTCAAGAGGATAATTTGTATTAGGTTATTAGCCTCCAAGAGAAGAAGTCGACTAAAGGAAATATTATATACTAAGTAAATATGCACCCAGAATGAGAATTCGGCCCAGGAAGTTTTGATTTTTAGTATAAATACAGGAGGATGGTCTTCATTCTGATAGGCATTCTCAAAACTGTAGAAGCACCACTTGTGCGCACTGCAATTGGCCAGTTTGTATGCAAGTTTGGAGAGATGTCGTTGTAACTGTTGTAGCTAGAAGATTTTGGTTTTGGCCTGGACTCTCTCTTGGTTATGGTTTGGACTCTTTGATCAACTCTTGTTACTCCTTTTTGGTGCAATATCCTTGGAGATAGGTGCACTATCCTTGGAGAGAGGTGCATTATATTGTTTAGGTTATCTAGCCTAGGGTTTTCTTTCAGAATGATTCTCTGTCAAGGTTAAGGTGCTCGAGGGTGTCCTCAGCCTATGGTTGGGTGAGAATAGTGATATTGTCTATGGTTAAATGAGCACATCCATTATATTCTAATAGTTTAGGCCTCTTTTGTAATGTATAAATAAGTAGCTAAGCGATGCAAGAGGTAGTTCTGATCAGCTTTGTGCAAGAACCTGTGAAGGTTGCTAAGTGAGAATAGTTGTGAATTCTTTGTGCACACTGGATGTGAGACTTACAGAGCTAAGTGCAAGTGATTTTTAATTTATTTGTGCATAGACGGGGTAAGGCTTGGTGACTTGATCTAATTCAGGGAAGGAGGATCTGTCGAGGTGCATACAGATCTCCTGTCCTTTGCAGAGTTGGATCTATGTCTTGGTGCATGTAAGAAGATTGGAAGAAGATAATAAAGAAGAAGAAGAGTTGGTGGACGTAGCCCCACACTGGCGTGAACCACATACATCCCATGTTATTGTGCTTTGTGCTATGTGTTCATGATGGTTATGTTTATTTTTGCTTAGTGCACTATTCTGGATGTGTGATAGGTAGTTCCATTGATGATTAGTGCTTGATATATGAATAAATGATAGATCTGCTCTAATTCTATGTGTTGAATGCTTAGATGTGTTTAGTATTGATTACTACCATGATGATATAAAATTATGGTTAATCTGTGATGTGAATAAGAATAATAATTGAATGCATACTATTGGCTAAGTGATCCGTTGAAGTGTGTAATCACAGATCTGTGTCCCAGCTAGGTTGTAGACACTTGAGTCCTGTAACCCCCCAAACCTCTACCTCGGGTGAGAATTCATCTTCTTTGCAGATGTTTTCAAAAGGGCTGGTAGTTAGGGTTTTGTTGGTGCATTGTTGAAGCATTGAACCCTGGGTCTACCCTTGTGCCAACAAATGGTTTCGTTGTCGCGACCTGAAACTGTGATTGCTGGGAACTTAAGAAAAGAAAAAGCTATGTGCATAGATCTGTTGTTGTAGTGCGCAGTATTCTACCTGACTTGTGAAGCTTTGTGCCGACGAAGAGAAGCCCGATCTGAAGAAAAGAGGTAATATATTAAAACATTGTGCTCTGGTAAAGGTAAAATAAGTGGAAAGTTTTGCTTCAAAAGTATGAATTTAGGTATGTTTGATAGATTTTGTCCTATTCTGAAAACTAGGGCACAACTAGAAGAAAGAAGATTTGATATGAATAAATTTGATAGAGATAGTGAAAGATAAGTTATTCCTATGCATAGAAATAATTTTTGAACTAACAAGTGGATGCAAGAACCTAGAAAAAATGTTTGCAGATTGTAGTTCCATCACTGTGATCCCAATGCGCAGTACAAGAAAGGTTGGGAATCATTTAAAATAAAGAGAGGATTGACACTGTGTTATAACTGCAGAAGACCAGGACATATTGCTAAGGAATGACCTAGTGTTCCTACTTATCTTTGTTGTAAAGTCGTTGATCATGAGGTTTTGGATTTCCCTAGAATGATTTCTAAAGTTGAAAATATGAACCTAAGACAAGAAAACCATGAAGAAGGTCAAGAAACTAGGGATATGTTAGAGAATCATAAAGAATCATAGACTATATTATTATAGATGAGAGAAACACTAAAGGATCACAGAGACATTAGTTTACCAGAGATCTTAAAAGAAAAGCAGTGTATAGAAACAAGAATAGGAGACTTCGACATAGACTGTGTTCTAGATGATGAAACATAGGTTAATATCATGCCATAAAGCATTTGGGAAATTTTGGGAAAGCCTGCTATGACTCCTTCATTGGGAAGGATAGGATTGTTTAAAGGAAAGATGATAACCATGTGTGGAAGAGTTACTAATGTACCTATGATTTCTCATGGAACATCGACTGAAGAAGAATTTGAATTCATTAAGTTTGTGGAGAACAACGCCCGGTTTGCACTTTTGTTAGGAAAGACTTGGATTGAGAAAGATCATATCCAGAGGAAAGTAGAGGAAGAAGCTACATAACAAAAAAAGAAATAATTAAGGGACTTCATAGCCAAGAAAATAGAGCGACTAGTACAAGAACAACAGGACAAGTCGAAGCAACTGAGGGCTAAATACTTAGCTGTTGAAGTTGAAAGAACACAAGAAGACTTAAAGAACCTATACAAGAAGAAGAAAAGAGTGCCTACCCTGGAAATAGTAAAGAAATAAGTATTACCCTCAAAACCTTTGAGAGACCCTCAGCAGTGTGAAGTTGCTATGCTAAGAGAAGATAAGAATAAGAATGGACAGAGGAACCCAAAGACTTAGATCATAGGAAAGAAGGAAAGAAAGATCAGTAAGAAGAAGGAAAATATAGAAAGAATGTAGGAAGTTCTAGGGATGACTTCGCAGAAGGTAGGCTTGCAGAACTTGAACCTCGCCAGGATAACATAATTGCACAGAATGGCACTTCGCCACGACGAAGCTATATGACCGTTGGAGGACTCCTGACCATTAGAACGATGCTTCCAAATGGTTAGAAACATAGTTATTGCCGAAACAATTGCCATTGGACCATTGAGACCACGCCATAATAGATGGATTGAGGTATTCCTACTCGTTGGAGGAATCTGTTACAATGATCGTCTATTTATTCCGGTGAATGCCACACCGGGACCACTTTTGCAAACTGAGATATTCGAGCCTGAAGACAATTGATCGCACACCATGTTGTGCTATCTAGACCTCTCCATTGACTTGACCACATTGAGTATCTATTCACCTACCTGAGTTCTTTGACTACGAGTGTGCATGTCAGGCGACCTTAGCGCAGTAGATAATTTTGTAGAAGAGATCTTGATCGACCTTATCCCTGAGAAATTTATGTCTACAGGAGTACAAGCATCATCGACAGGTGGATTGAAATCATCCCCCTTGACTGGACGTTGATCTATTCCATCCCGAACTATGAAAGAAAAGAGAAGCAAGGACCGCGATGATTTGGTGAATTCAAAGAAGATCTCATCGGTCTTGCCTGACTGTATCCTACGCTTGGCTGGCGCGGTTAGTTGTTACAGTGTCCCAAGGGATTTTGAGTACACACTCATCACTACATACCTCCCAAAGGGGATACGTGCAGTAGGACTACAGATGGGATTGATCCCAGATCTAAAGATAAGTGATTTCAACCTCGAAGACAGAAATAATTATGCAATGCTCGCACCACATCGCTACCTAATGAAGACGACTGGGAAGAATCCCAAGATAGTTCCCCAAACATGGATCAAGGATATTGCAAGATCGATGATCTTGAATGTCATGAAGATCCCCCACTTCGATAGACATCAGGAGGTTAACGCATGCATTAAACTCCTCCTGTCATGCTACCATGGCAGGTATCTTTGGTTTGATAGGCACATCACTGTGGATTCGATGTTGATCCACCTAATCATTGAACTAAGCATGCAAGGACCAGACCCTCACCAATTCTACCCAGGAAAGACATCATATCGCTTCTTGGTGCAACGAATAAAGGAAGCATACAACGATGTGGAGAAGGGGAAGAGAGGCTACAAGGTAGCCTCCATCCAAGATGGCACTATGCGCCTAGCTTGCGAGATGATAGAAGGCAAGCTCATTAGAAAGAACCTCCCTACGCAAGTAATAGGATTTGTAGTCGACCTTGCAGGGAAGTGCATCGAAGGGATGCAGATGAATGAGATGAGATACCTCGCCAATGAGTTGGAGAAGGACTACCATGAAGCACAGGGCTAAGACTACAAGTTCCACTTTAGTTGGTTGTTGATCTTAATAAAATTTTTCTCTTGGGAGATATCGGAGGGAGCGACATTCTCAAAAGTTGAGCCATCAGAACCACTAGCTGCGAGGTTCACCACCTTATGTTATACAAGAGACATGGTGAAGAAATGAAAATCAAATGCAGTGTTCCACACTTATTACTCACAACTCAAGCGTGCCATTAAATCATTCCCCAGAATGACCCTGAACACCTTGCATACATACAGGACGCTAGCAAAGTTCCATGCAGACATACACTTCATTTACATCACTAGGCGCAGGGATGAAATAAAGGAGGAGTTGCAGTCCTATTACAAATTGATTGTTGAAGACATGGAGGAAATGACCAAGGAATGGCCCATCGAATTCCTTGTATCAGTCGAGCAGATAGAGCTTTCCGACCCTGACATCATCGAAAGTCCTTTGGTCACCCAAACAAAGTATGATGGAGAAAGCAACACTAAGAGAAAGAAGAAAAAGGAGGAAGTGTAGGAGTGTGACCTGGCCATTACAATCAAAGCTTTTCATCTTCATCTTCTTCTGTCAGTCTGCATATGCATCCTTCTGTCAGCCACGAACTCACATCAATATGGGCTTGTAAGAGAATTTGTTGACAGGGGAAATTTGGGCTGACAATTAGTCTCCATGGCTAGATCTTGCATTCTTTCCATTTATGGGGTGAAACAAGGTTTCAACTACCTCCCCCATTTCCATTAACTTCTTTCATCAAGATTGGTAGGAGGCTTGACACCACTGAATGTCCTAGGCAGTGAATAAAACTCCTTCAAGTCAATCCTGACGCCCCAATACCATGCAGATATTCTTTGGTGACCAACATGGGTGCTTTCAGCCTTTGACACAACTCCTTTCCATTGCTCCATGCAACCTCGGGCTGTGACCCTGGGCCCAACTCCTGGGTGCTTCATGATTTCGCGTTTTGTGAACCTGCGTCGTGCTCCATTCTAAAACCCCTGAGTTGCGAAATCATAATTTCTCAGATTTGGTGCCATGCGCCCCTTTGAATCAGAAAAACTAGATAAATGTCAGTATTTTGGGACCTTGGGCCTTCAACATTTCGGGACTCGATATGATTGTGCATTCCCCACTTCATTTTTCCTGAAATGACTTTCTCCATGGTTCAGATCTGATGCCATACGTCCTGCTGGATCGAACGACCCACGCTGATTTTGGGTTTCAGGACTTTAGACCTTCACCCCGACACTAAACTTCGGGCAACTTTATAATCTTGATCACCTATGACCTACAAATCTGGACTTCGAATGAAATATCCTCCATTGAAAACAGAACTTGCTCGCTTGCATCAGGTTCATATCAAACCGCTCTAAGTGTTGTGCTTTGTGCTTATGGATATGATATGCATGATCGAAGATTCAAAGGACTGGTTGTGGGTCGGAAAACAAGGAGATCGAGGCACTTAAACACAGAGGGGGGGGAAATAAGAAACGATTTTACAAGATGAAGGGGAAAAAAAATGAGACTTGGTCTACAAAAAGGAGAGAGACAGAGAAAAATTAAAGTCTTAGGTAGAAACCACAAACCCATAGGAATCTTACAAGTTCATGTGATAACATTTGGCTTCACAGGGGATGGCATGCTCCCTGGACCTACCAAGAACAAGTAGTTCCAGTAGCTTAGTTGTTGGGTTATGGAGTCGCTTATCGAGAAGGAAAAACTAAAAAAAAAAAAAAAAACGTAAGTGGTATTTACAGTGGTAGAATGTTGATCGCGACCTAAACAAAACATTTCTTCAAAAAATGCCCATTGACAGGGCCACCAAAAAATTTAGATCCCTCCAAATTCCTTAACATGTAAGTATTATTTGGAAATACCTCAGAGATTTTAAAGGGCCCAATCAACAGGGCTTCAAATTTACCATACTTACCCTTGTCTTGTTTGGGTGCATCCCATTTGAGTACTATATCTCCCAGCTGGAAATCCTCCTTTCTTACTTTCGTGTCAAAGGCCTGCTTGATTTTATGTTGATGTTCATGTGATTTGTCTAGTATCTACTCACTAGTCTGTTTCACTTCTACTAGCTGTTGTATTCTTCTGATTATATCATTAGGCTCCCCTTGGTGGTATTGGAAGAATTTTTCCACTAGCAAGGCGAGATGAGAAGGGAAGATGGCTTTGACCCCATACACAAGATGAAAAGGAGAGACACCAAGAGATCTCTTTGTTGTCACTCTATCAGTCCATAGAGAAAATTTGAGCTTTGAATCCCATGTTTTCTTGTTGTCCTCTAGCAGTCCTTTGATAATTTTTATAGGGCTCTTGTTAGAGGACTCTGCCATTCCATTCCATTGGGGGTAATAAGGAGTTGAGTGAATCGGTGAAATTCCAAACTGTTCACAAAACTGGATCAATAGCTTGGCCTTGAAGGATGCAACATTATCAGTGATGATTCTATTCGAACAACCAAATCTTGCTATAATGTACTCAAGAAAACCAATGATTACCTTGTGAGAAGCACTCCTTGTGGGGATAGCTTCTATCCACTTGGTAAAGTAGTTAGTGGCAATCAAGATCCACTTGTGCTGACCACTTGAAGCAAGATGAATTTCCCCAATAAAATCTAGGCCCCAGTGCTAAAAGGGTCCTGAAGCTACCACATGATTCAATGGAAAAGACTTCAGCTACTGCTTCCCAGTAAAGTTCTGACACTTAACACAAGCCCTGATTTTCGCACAGACATCAATGAATAGAGTACGCCAGAAATATCCAGCCCTAAGAATATTATATGATGTGGTCCTCCAGAATTGATGTCTCCCACATAGACTGTCATGAAAGTGGAACATAATATTTTGGGCTTCTTGTGGGTCTAAACACCTCAAAAGAACTCTTAAAGGGTCTTTCCAGTAGAAGAATCGATCAATAAGGCAATATTTAACTACTTTGAGATTAAGATCTCTTGTCTTACTTTTTTCCATACCATATGGAGGTCACAACTCTTGCAGAAAGAATATGATGTCTTTGTAGTAGATGCATTCTGCCAATGGAGGGATGACTTGTGGGCCTGTATAAGACAACTCATATTGCATATTTTCTGAGCAGATGTTGATACAGTTAATCCCCAAATATTTGCAATAAGATTCAACCAATATCTTGGCTAAACCTTGGCCTTTAACTAGTTTGGCATGCTTTATTTCTAGATCAAATTCAAGGATTTTGGTGATCCACTTGCTCCTTCTCCCGTCTATGTCAGGCTAAATGAGAATGTCCTTCACAAAAGTTGAAGGGACATGAAATAACTTTTGAATGCAGGACATAGATTTTGGAAGCCTTGAGGGCTTTCACCAAAGAATATGCCTACTTCTCCATGATGTCATATTTTATCTCTGCATCTCTCAATGCTCTGTTGAAAAAGGAAATAGGTTGCTCCAACCCTTCAACCTTCTTCTGCAATACAACAGCTACTACTATATCAAAAGAGGCAGAGGAAAAAATAAAAAACTCTTTAGAGTAATCAGGACTAATGAGTACAGGTGCCTTGGTCAAGGCCTTCTTGATTTTGTTGAAACTATTTCTAGACTCAGCAGTCCATTTCATTTCATTCCCCTTTCTGATTATGGTTGTGATATGCTTCACTAATTCAACGAAATTTGAAACAAATCTTCTTAAAACGTTGTTTTTACGCAAGAAAGACTAAAATTCCTTCTTGGATTGGGGGAGTGGGAAGGCTTGAATAGATTCTACTCTACTTGAATCAATTCTGACTACCTTAGCTGATACTACATTCCCCAACAATTTTCCCTCCTGCATGGCAAATAGATACTTTTTGGGATTTAGGGAGAGACCAAATTTTCTGCATTTTAAGAATACCTTTCTCAGATGATAACAATGTTCTTTATCATATCTGGAGAAGACTATAATGTCATCCAGATAGATGACTACAAATTTATCCCTTTCTCCAATGAAGGCAATGTCCATAGCTTGGTGAAAGGTTGTCCCTACGTTCATCAATCCAAAGGGCATCTTAGCATACATAAATGTACCCCAAGGAGTGGTGAAGGCCATCTTTTCTCTGTCTTCAGGTAGGAAGGAGATCTAATTATAGTCAGAGAAGCCATCAATCATGGAAATCTTGGATGCACCTTCCACCCTTTGTAATATGTGTTCCATCTTTGGCAAAGGGTAATTTTCCTTCTTAGAGATTCTATTCAAGTTCCTGAAATCGACACATTGTTTGATTTCACCATTCTTCTTTCTTACTGGGACCAGATTGGCCACCCATTCAAAATATCTCAAAGGGACAATTATTTGGGCATCCAACAACTTATTTACCTCCCTTTCCATAATAGGAAGCAACATATGATTTATTTGTCTTAATTTATGCCTAAATGGTTTGGCCATCTCTTTCAACGAGATCTTATGCTCAATGACACTTGTGTCATATGTTCTGAGGTCTTCATAGGTCCAGTCAAATGCATCAACGAATTCTCTTAATAGCTCATCATACTCGGTCCTTTGTTCCCTTGACAAGCTGCTTGACAACTTGACAAATTTTGGAACCTTCTCTGTACCAATATTGTACTCAGCTACATCAACATCCCCATTTGAAACTTTACCCTTTACTGCCACATCATTTCTATCAAATAGTCTTTCCAAAGGAGCTAGTCCCTTTGGGATATGATTACTAGGCAACTGGACAATATAATTATTATCAATTATGTTTAGAAAAACATCAACATGAGGATTTATTTCAGAATCAGGATCTTGATCAATGTGTAATGCAGAAAATCCATCAACAGTCTCCATGAATCTTTTGATCTCAAGATCATCCTCAAACACTTTCCAATGCTTCGTATTGTCAGGTATAGAGGGTTTGTATTTCACTTCTACATCATACCTGAGTTTAGGTGGCAGAGGGACTCTGAAATTAGTTTCTAAAACAACCAGAGAATCGACCATGGAATTCTCTTCTCTTGGAACAAATGAAATGTTGAAAGCTAAGAAAAAACTACCAACCAGATCCTAGACTTCATTTCTATAAATTCTAAGCTGAGGGTGCTTGGATTGATAAGTACTTATGATATGATGGAAAATTAATTCATCATCCCCAAACAATTATAGCTCTTCAATCCCCGTGTCTTTCGCAACCTTCAAACCCAAAACAAGAGCTTCATACTCTGTCAAATTATTGGTAGTTTCAAATTCTAATTTGTAGGACAGAGATATAATTTCTTGGGTAGGTGAAACCAGTACCATTCCAACACCAACACCTTCTCTAGAAGAGGCTCCATAAAAAAACATTTTGCAAACAGAGGTAATCAGAGGAGAAACTTCACAGAAAGTAGGGGACTACCTCTTGATTTCAGGAGGGGGCTCAAGGGCATCTGTGAGATGCAATAAGATGGATCCTAGATCAGTCTCAAGTGAAAAAATAGGATGGTTGGTGGGGTCTACTTCATCACTAATAATATAGGCCAACTGAGCTTCTTTGTACAATCTTCTATGCTTGCCCCAAAACAAAGGAATGGTAGCATATGTGAGGTCCATCTGCAATTGTTATCAGATAAATTGGTAAATGCGGACATAAACTAATCTCCTTAGATCCACCTAGATCTAGAACAAAACAAGACAAAACATGGTGCTTTCCCTAGGCTCTCATCATCAAATTTACTACCAAACAAAAGA
>SNQJ01S0143013.1:34854-59394 GCA_010110895.2 Picea sitchensis
CAGACAACGAATGGCATGAAGAATGTACAGAGGATTGTTAGCATATTTACAGGCAGTGTATACTTGTCATTGATGGCAAGTACAGTTGTGGTTGTGGTGATGGCTTGAGTACAGCAGAAATGAGTAGCAGCGCAACAATAATCGGGAGGAGAAGAGTCAGTGACCATTAGATCCCATTCAAATTTCTCGAAAGAATGAGGGTCGTCAGATCTGAATGAAGACAAGACGAGCGCACTGAAGAGGAGGATAGAGCTCAGTCGTTAGATCCAAGCGCAATACCTGACCATCGTCGGATCAAGGATAACCTATACGCTCTTTAAAGTACAAGGAGAAGTGGGAGTAATCGCGATTTGAAAAATCACGACCTAATCTGAGCCGTCAAGATCTAGGTTGATCTAAACCGTTGATCAAACTCCACATCGGAGTTTCGTGAATCGCGATTTCAAAAGGAAAAGAAACAAATGCAACAAGAACCTCGATTTCACAATATGCGATATCGCGACTCAATCGCAACCATTGAGTTAAGATCATACCTGGACCGTTGATCACAACCCGTATCGAAGTTTCGTGAATAGCGATTTCAAAAGGAAAAGAAACAAATGCAACAAGAACCCCGATTTTGCGATATGCGATATCGCGACTCAATCGTAGCCGTTGAGTTAAGATCATACCTGGACCGTTGATCACAGCCCGTATCGGAGTTTCATGAATCACGATTTTGAAAGGAAAAGAAACAAATGCAACAAGAACCTCGATTTCGCGATATGTGATATCGCGATTCAATCGCAGTCGTCAAGTCAATATCAGACCTGGACCGTTGATCAAACTCCATATCAGAGTTTCGCGAATCACGACATAGAGAGGAAAAGAAAACAATGCAACAAGAATGTCAATTTCGCGATATGCGAAATCGCGATTCAATCGCAGCCGTCAAGTCAATATTAGATCTGGACCGTTGATCAAACTCCACATCGGAGTTTCGCGAATCGCGACATAGAGAGACAAAGAACACAATGCAACAGGAATGTCAATTTCACGATATGCGAAATCGCGATTTAATCGCAGTCGTTGAATAAAGAAGTGATCTAGACCGTTGATCTGACTTCTTCGTGGAGTTTCAGGGATCGGGATTTGTAAGTGACAAAAACTCTGAACGCCAAGAGTGTTGAAATCGCGATGTGTGAAATATGGATTGGATCTGAACCGTCATATCAAGTATTGATCGGAGGGTTACTGTTCTCTCTCACAAGTTATTCCTTAGTTTGGAATCTGTTAGCAAAACGGACTCATGATTGCAAATTAGTTGTCGATCAGTTGGCGTTTCAGTTGCCTGTACAGTTGTCTTTCTTTTTCCTAAGGAAATGCGAAGTGGAACCGTCGTGTGGGTGAGTATAAAAGAAAATGAGACAGACTATATGCAGTTGGATGTCATGGAGGGAAAATGAATAAACAATAAGAAAAGGAAAATGAGCAGTGGTGTAGCATGAGATTGAGAAAATGTGCAAAGTGAGATGAAACGCAGAGTAGAAGCAGACCAAAATGACAGACAGAGAAGAAGCAGAGCTGAATGACAGAAAAAGTTGATGCAGAGCAGACCTGCTAAACAAACAGAAGAAGAGAAGAATTGCAGAAAAGAAGATAGAAGACCAGATTTATAAAGAAGGAAAGATAGGTAAGAATTGACATATCTGCATAAGTTGTCTGTGTATTTATTATTTAATTTTATAGGGAGGTTGGGAGGTACTCGAGAGGACTTTTGTCCTCAGAGGTTCAAGTGGGAGCTTGAACACCGAAAGTTGTAGCTTCCATCTGGTTGCAGCCAGAGAAACAAGAGTGGCAGGGTGGTGCAAGGGAGAACTAGTGTTCTCTGTTATGAAGGTTGGAGCCTGTGTAACTAGAAGTTGGTGCTTCCATCCAGTTGGTGCTGGAACATTCAGGAAGTTGGTGCTTCCATCCAGTCGATGCTGGAATAGTCAGGGAGTTGGTGCTTCCTTCTAGTGGGTGCTAGAGAAACCAGAGAGTTGGTGCTCTCAAACAAGTTGCAGCTTGTAAAACAGAGGTATAAGCCTCACATTGAGTTGGTGCTCAATTGTAAATGATGTACATAACTGAAAAACACTGCCTATCATTTCGAAGAAGAAGAGGTTTTCTCCCTTTATGGGTTTCCTTGTGAAAATCTGTCTCTGTTTGTACTTTGTGTGTGACTGATGGTCTTTACTTTTACTGTCCATATGTTGTATATTGTTGATGATCACTTGAAGGAAGATTAATAATATTTAAAAGGTATAAAATTGTTTAATCTCATAAACAACTGATTCACCCCCCCCCTCTCAGTTGTTTTAGTATTTCCAACACTAGAAAACCAAAAGTACCAGAAAACCAGGAAATCAAAACTAGTACCAGAAGTACCAGTCCATATTTTCGCAGGCCAAGTTTCAAGGGGAAAAACTTGAAATTTTTAAAATCTAATAGCTCCAACAAACTCACCTCAACCCAACACATCTAGTCCCTGGATCATAATTTCAAAATTTGAAGTTTGAAAAATTAGGGCTTCCTCATAAAACCTTAAGTTGCAGTTGCAGTTTCAGAATCACTTGCAGTATCAATTGCAGTCTCAGTTGCAGTCACCCTTGGAGTTTTAAAAAGGTTGGTAATTATTACCATTTCTACCGTATGGTGCCACTACCTGCAAATGCTATCAGAGGTATGTACTCACATATGTTTAAACTATTAAGATTTAAAGGGTATTTGCAGGAGAAGGGATCTCTTGCCATAGATCCATAAGGATCTCAAGATCCAACATATTCAGAGGAATAATGAAACCGAGGTTTGATTATTCTGATATGCATGTTATGAAATTATTTTGATCTAGGTTTCATGTTGAAGCTATGACCATCATACTAACCTTTGGTAAAAAATTAAAGTCAAGGTATTAGATTGATTAAATTTGAGATCGTAGAGTTTATTTGCTAACCCAACCTTCTGTCAAGATAACATATTGTCTTAGTATAGAATACAAGTTGAATAAATCACTTTTCATCTTGAGTGAAGGAGACTTGTAAGAAAACAAACACACTCATTATTGAGGACAAGACTCCAAGTTCCTGGTTTGATTAATTAAGTTGATAAGATTCAAAGTTGCATATGACAAGTTGATAACTACCCCATTACAAGTAAACACTATATTTGAGGTAGCAGTCTTTGAAAAGTATTATACTTGGTAGCATGTGAGCATATTGAGATAAATGCTTAATGTAATCATTTACCAGATACAAATAACATCTCCTCTAGGAGAAACTTCTTGTGTTAGTTCCAGGTTCCCATGGATGGATGTTTGATCACAACACTAGAAGAGTGTTGATCTCATTTCGTATTGTATTTCTTACTTTTGATATTTGTTTTAGGCAAGTCACAAGTGATAGATCTAAAGGAGCTACTATGACGATTATTCATACTATTGTTTTATTACTATTATCAAAAGATTATTATTCTTTCCTGTTGTTTTGTTGACCTTAGTTCAGGTCACAGGTGATAACCTTGAGGAATCTATAGTGAAGGTTACAAAAGGCAACATATTAGATGAGACATGAAGCATACTACCCAAGTCGTATACATAACCATATACATTAATGTACCAAAGAATATGAAGAAGAAACTATCTTGAGATCCAAAGTATCTCATATGAAGATTGATTTTAAGGAGCAGAAGGCTCCAAAGATGACCAAACTTTAGAACAAGAACTCACATAAGACATGGTCAAAGGATAATTAAGCCACCTTGACGGGAAGTAGAAATCGTTTGAATTCTGACTCAACCTTTCATATTTAGACTTGGTATTCAACACCAAGTATACCCCATAAGAGATGATGATGTCCTTGTAGACTCATAATAAATCAAGAGTAATCCTGATCTTGGAAAGTATCAGATGAAGAGACAACTTCCAGGAATTGGGAGATAGATGCCATGAGAAGACTAGATCATGGCTTCAGAAACTTCTAGGAGATATTAAATATCCTGGGAATATTCCCATGTTTCAGTGACAGAGAAGGAAGCCAATCAGAAGCAGTATGGTAAGGCATAATGAAGTTTGGTTGGTGCGCACACAGTATGAGTATGAGTTGTATTGCTACAGTGTTGGTAGGGGTGCACGTAGGTGGTTGTGCGTGGTAGCGATAGAGTATTCGATGGGGCATATAGATTATTGTACGCGGTAAGGCATATTGAACTTTAGCATGGTGCAATGCATAGAGTGAAATGTATATGGAATATCCGAGTGCGATACAAAAATAGTGCGTAGTCAATATTGGCGCACAATGCAGAAGTAGTGCGCGCAAGTTATTGGTGCAACGAAGAGGAAATGTATAGTAGATAGAGGTGTGTGGAAGCATGATTTACCTTATAAAATTAGTTTGCATGATAAATAAAAGAACACAGGTTGAATTTTATGCGCACAAAAGAAAAAAAAAATAGTCTAAAAGGCCAATTAAGACGACGATCCTAAGTTTAATAGAAAATTTACATAGTATTCAAAGAAAGAGGAATACACAACTACATTGAAGTATTATTTAAATTGAGTCAAGCGAGTGAGATGAATTCTGAGTTTTATTCAAACAGTTGAAATTGAAATATAAGTTAAAAGAAGACACATAATATTAAAGGAAACAAGATTCATATCACCATCAGTTAGAATCTTATCATAAGAAGTACAAAATCCTCTTCTGTGCTTATACATTCATTTAAAATCCGAAATTACAAAAGGGGATGATTCAAAATAGCAGTTACCCTATTTAAAGAGACCGTACAAGAACATGTCTATCATATCCAGAGTTCCTTACCTCTGCTACCATCTGTCTAGAGATCACTGAAATATACTCAATTTTATTTGAGGGATCATTAGAGCTTAGCTAGCTCCTCCTTTAAAGAATCTAACCAAACCGGTTGATTCTCTCCAACACTTCCAACCGCTTCAGCGACGAGTTCTTTCTTCTGTCGCTTGCTTCATTTCTTCTTAGCAGCTAGTCTGTTGATAACTAGATCTCTCATGATTGGATTTAGCCTTATTTCCAATCTCGAATTAGTAACAGGTACTATGTGAAATTTAGACGCCAATATCTGCACGACTACCTTTTCCTTCGTACTTGCATGAAAATTTAGCGTGTTGCCTAAATAACTAGTCCCATCGGATTTAACTGGGTCCATATACCTCAGTTGTGTGGGCACTGAAATAATTTTACAAAGATGAGAAGTTAGAACCAGTTTGGAGACTGTTCGTTGATGGATAAGATGATGCTTCCATACCCAAGAGTTGGTAATTATAGAGCCTCAATCTTAAATCACTAATAGACTTGTGCGCAAGTACGATGGGTTGCCATGCTCGGCTAATCCATTTCAAATGATTAAAATTTTTGTGTTCATTACATGGCGCCATTCACCTAACTTCAAATGGATATGATGTACTGAGTGAATGAGACAGAGTGATCTGACTAGCCTTCACCCATCCCACGAATGGTGGATTTGACATATTGAAGCTCGTGACATCGAAACTTATGCAAAAGTGGTTTCGGAAAACTACCTTTCGCCCGATGTATCTCTGCGCAATGATGTAGTTCTTAATAAGTTCTCAAAACTTCTTGTCTAAGAATTGTCATGGTGGCAACACCAAGAAATCATAAAAGATAATTCTGATATATTTATTGAGCCGAAATAGTTCATATTTCTCATGGATTGTTGATTTAGTTAACTTAATAAGTTTTAGTGGTTGCACATTTTGCAGAATTAACAACAACTAGATCATATCATATCAGTACCGAATCCATAGGAATGGAAGAGACACGGGGAAATTACAGTCAACAAGATGAGAGCAGAGGGATGAATGTCCATTTGGACATTGAAGGAACAAACTCCAATGGACATGGAGAGGAAAGGGATGAAAACCTAAATATGGTAGAGACCATTAAAATTTTTCAAAAGGATGTCCAAATCCATAAAGATGATAATGAAAGGCTTATGAGAGATGAAGAGTAGCAGGATGACTTCCACGTGAAGTTATTGCAAAGTCTGAACAGAATAGAAAAGAAATTGGAAAAAGAAAGTGACTCAAGAAAATTTGGAAGTCACAAACCTTCAGATGAGAAAAAAAAATCAGGAAGTGTTAGTAGACACCACCATCACTCCCCGAAGCATTCCAATAAAAGAGCAGGTAGCAACACAAGTCCATCCCCTGTCATACAACATAAGAGGTCTGGGGTGGATGAGCTACGAGGAGAAATGAACAAAATCAAACCTCCTACATTTGATGGTGAGCAAAAGAAAGATGAATATGTAGAAACCTGGTTGTTGGGCATGAGAAAGTATTTTCAATTACACAATTATTCTTCTCATGCAGAGGGTAGAATTGGCATCTATCAACTCAAAGGAAAGGCATCCATGTGGTGGGATCAGCTTGTGTAGGCACAAAACATTAAAGAGAAGAGCATTACTTGGAGGGAATTTAAGAAGCATTTTGAGAAGAAAAACATGACTAAGAGATTTTATGACAAGAAAATGAAAGAGTTCTTTGAACTCAAGCTCAGAAACATGACCATAGATGAATATGAAAGAAGATTCCTAGAACTGTTGAAGTACGTCTCTTTCATCAAGGGTGAGACAGTTAAAATTCAAAGGTATTTGAGTGGACTGCCAATGTTCATCAGTGACAAAATATAGTATGATGATCCCAAGACATTGGAAGAGACCATAAGACAAGATAAATGTCTATATGATCATCAGAAAGCAAGGCCAACTTTCCAAAAATCTTGGAAAGAAAAAAAATTTCAAGGTGGATCAGAGGAAGAA
Source organism: Picea sitchensis (assembly GCA_010110895.2). Taxonomy (NCBI): domain Eukaryota; kingdom Viridiplantae; phylum Streptophyta; class Pinopsida; order Pinales; family Pinaceae; genus Picea; species Picea sitchensis. The sequence goes on from SNQJ01S0143013.1 coordinate 41,689, forward strand.
AGGATTTAAACCACCATTCTTCAGAAATAGTTCACAGGGACCACAAACTCCTTAAAGAGACAAAAACGAAAGAGGTAGAAGGCCAAAGGCCAAGGATGCCACCTATTCAATGTTGGGGTTATAAATGAGATCATAGATTCAGAGATTGTCCTCACAGAGCTGAAAAATGAAGGACTGTTTATAATGTACAACAAGTTGAAACAGTGGAGGACATGGGAAGAAATGTGCCAAGGATCTATGCAGCCCTGGATAACAAGAAAGAAGAATATCAGTCACACATGATTGAATTCGAAGGTATGATTAGCAACCAAACCATTGTTATTTTAATTGATTCAGGAGCTATTCATAGTTATATAGATCCTAAGATGGTAGAAAGTTTACAATTGCCAAGAAGTAAGCATGGAAAATCTTGGTTGGTACAGCTGGCTATAGGAACCAAAAGAAGGGTTAATGAGATGGTTAAGTCATGTCTCATGGACATGAACGAACTGAACACCAAGGCATATTTGAACATCTTACCTTTAGGTTCCTATGACTGTTTAATTGGGATGGATTGGTTGGACCCACATCATGCTCTATTGGATTGTCATAACAAAGAATTCAATTTCTTGGATGAAGAAGGGAACCAAAGGAAAGTGCAGGGAATTCCTAGGGTAGTAACCATTAGAGAAATTTCAGCATTGCATCTGAAGAAATGTTATAGAAGAGGATGTCAAATATTTGCACCTCATATGGAGGAGACACCTAAAGACAAGGTACCAAATTTGAAGGATTATGCAGTCCTGAAGGAGTTTGAAGATGTATTCAAGGAAGTACCAGGACTACCCCCAAAGAGAGTGTTAGCGAAATTTCTGTAGGGGGTGGGGAAAATGCGAACGAGTGGGTAAAAAACCCACTTACCCTAATTTCGGGACGCAAAATGCACCTGTGGTTAAGCGGCAAGTAAATATGGACGGTAGAGACTCGCACGCCCAGATCAACGGCGCACATCGGATTCCAGAGCCCCCCCCCCGCCTTTCTACCTTTAAGCGGAGGGGGGGGGTCCAGAATCGAGGGCACACCTCTTCAATGGATGTGATCAGAGTACCCAGATCAATGGTGCACAAGGAAATTCCGGACCCCCCCCACCTTTCTACCTTTAAGAGGAGGGGGGGGTCCGGAATCGAGGGCGCACCTCTTCAATAGCTGCGATCAGAGTGCCCAGATCAACAGTGCACAGGCGATCCAGATCTCCCTTGCCTCTCTACCTTTAATTAATGTGGGTCCTTTCCCCCCCATCATGTCACCTCTCGAGCCACCGCTCCCCTGCAGCCTATCTTCCACTTCACCTCATAGCATGGCCCTTCCATAGAGCATCCTCCTCCTTCCAACTGCCATGCGTCCTCCTCTCTCCATGTCACCTTTACACGCATCCTCGTGGTGTATCTTTTCCTATTTCTCATTTTTGCCTGACACCTCATCCCAGGTGTTCTTCATCTCCCAACTCACCTCGCCTCCTCCTTCAGTCCCGCCGCCTTATGACTTCCCCATCATCTCCCTACGACATCGTGCCTCGTCATAAGAGTGCTTCCGCCCTCCCCCCTCCGGCTATGTATGGTCATCTCTACTCCTAATCCACTCAAGCCCCACGCTCTGGGTTTCCTTTGCCCATCCACCACTCCCATCATGCACCCAGCCTTCGTGCTGGCCTCCACGTCTATTCATCAGGCCGTTCAACTAATCCAAATGGCAGCACGAGGGGTCCTCCATATCCCAAAGGTGCCGAGTTGGCTGGGCCGTTCTCAATCCCAAGGAAGTAGTTATTAAGGTAGTTGGTGGTGGTTAGATATCATCTCTGCCATAAAGGGAAAGTACGGCGACGAATTGAAAGCACGTTGATTCGCCCACAGGACTGTTAGGAGTTCGATTGCATCTGCCATAGGTGCACGATCAGTCAGAGACTGTAGGTGTAGATTGTCAGAAGCCATGCAGACACAATGTTTTTAATGCAACGTCTTGATTTTGTTGTTATTGTTGTTTCGAGTATATGTAGGCGTTTTCGCCATTTTTGTAGATATCGATGGTTGAGCAAGGCTCCCGGTTGCAAAGCTTTAATGAAACACTATTTTCCTGGTTATGTGTGGAATCTTGAGACTTCCTGTCTTATGAATGTCATTTTCTTTCACGTCTTTGTTTACACTGTATTAGAACGGCTCGGAATTGGAGAATCCAGTCGAGTTGTAACTGTTAGAGGATGATGTAGATTTGATCACTGTAACAGTTGCACTGTTTCTAATTGGTCTCTGTGATTTTCTTAGTGCTGAATGACTTGGAATTGGAGAATCCAGTCAAGTCCCCCCCTTTCAGTTTCTCGAAGCTCTGAACCAGAGGATCTCGCATTCAAATTTTTTCTTCTACAAATTACTGAAAGGCTTGTTGCCTGAGGTAGTTTGTCCACTCCTCTCACCAAGTCTTCAACCAGATCATTTTCAAATCAACCCACTGACTGAAGTTAGATCAAGACCTCCTTTGTTCCTCGCATGTCGGACCTAGTCCCTGAGTTTGAGTGATATATTCCCAAGTCTCTACCCATTTGATCACCCATTAAAACTATCGTGACATAAAAACTGATGGGCATCGGGCTCTGCTCCTGCGGCAATCCAGGAGTGACTTCCATCGCCAACATTTCTGGCACCGTTGCTGGGGACGAAGTTGAAAATTTTCCCTGGGATTGAACGAAATTGAGCCTTTGATTATGAAGGTGCATCAGGTATCAGAGCCTTTGAAGATTGCTACTGTGCAACTAGCGACTCCATTGTGGCAAACCTGTCGTGTCAATTGTGGCTTTCAGAGGCAGACACACGCGGTCCCATCCATAGCTACCTCTAGCTACACCCGAAACTGATTGGGAGGTGGTCCTTGGAAAAGGAAAGGCCTCTAAAGGAGAAGTTATCACTGCTAAACCAGGTAATCTGCCATCTCCTTCTGTAAGAACTCCATTTTCTCCTCCTCAGTTTCCTAGAAGACCGCTTTCTGAAGTTTCCCGTTTCCTGAATTTCGGGAGTGTTCCTATTGAGGTTTCCCCCACTGTTCTGGGATTAGAGGGAGAAATCCTTGTCACTCCCATTTCTCCTGAAGCTGTACCTTGGTGTAGACCCAGGACCACAGAATATTTCCCCACTCCTGGCTTTACCGCTCCTCCTCTTGTTACTGTTGTCGCTTCTACACAAAGAGAAGCATCCGCCGACTTAAGCTCACTAGCCTTCTCCCTAAATCCCCTATTGTTTCCCACTCCCCTCAAAATATCATCCCCAACATTCCCTGTTCGGGCTCCTTCTCCTCCGAGTTCCCCTCTACATAATATCCCTATGGCAGGAGCAAATCCCCCTATGACTAGAATGGAGGCCATCATAGCCGCTAGGTATGCACCTCTTGTGTTACCTCAACCTCTCAATGCCCTCCCAGCAGATGGTTACCTCAAGCAGCTGCCCAAGTTTATAGGTGAGGGGGACATAACTACAGAAGAACACCTAGAGTCCTTTTACAGTTTCACAGATGATAATAACGTCATGCATGCAGATGTATGGATGAGGATTTTTGTCCATAGTCTCCAAGGCGAGGCTAGAAAATGGTTTAAGGCCCTGCCTCCTGGATCTATTGATGGGATCGAAGCTTTAGATAATGTTGTTTTAAGACAATGGGGAGATAAAAAGGACTTCGCGTATTACATGACAGAGTTCAGGTCTTTGAAGAGAAAGGAAGGAGAATCTATCTCTGACTTCTCTAAGAGATTCAATAAAATGTAGAATAAAATCCCCGCTGAGATAAAGCCCTCAGAAGCCTCGGCTAAGATCATTTATGCTAGCGCTTTTGATCCTAATTTCTTCCTACTGCTAAGGGAGAGAAGAGCCACTACTCTAGCCCACATGCAGGATGCAGCCGTGGAGGTAGAATCTAACATATTGGTTGTTGACCGACTCAGAAACACTGCTGATAGGGACATGTCCAAGAAAAGGCCTGAAGCCTCCCCATCCAGCTCCTCTTCCCTTCCCCATCAGACAGATGAGACAGCTAGAGTACTAAAGTCACTTTCTTCTAGAATGGAAATATGGGAATTAGAAGGGAAGCCCATGTACAGAAATCCCCAGAATGCTAATAATAGAGGTTTCAGATGACCCACTAACAATGGAGCACAAGCCTTCCTAAGGGAACAAAGGGAAAAGGACATAGAATATCAAAGGATTCAAACCCCTCTCCAAAATAACCTTCCTACTCATGAGGGAGGGGAGGAGATAGACGAGTTTGACCCCGAAATTCATTGTGTTGAAGATGCTCCTCCTTTTCCCCATTTAACTCAGTCTGCATATGAAAAATCCCTGATGAACATCCAAATCCATGAGTTAGGTAAGGGAGAAAAGGCTGGTCACACTTCCAACAGATATAATCTCAGTTCAAGAAAGAAAGAAGGAGACTTTGACAACCAAGACCAGCCCCTCATAGTAGATAGGCCTACTAAATATACAACAACCATTACTAAAGAAAAGAAAACTCAGAGTGATTTGCCAACAGCCAAAGAACCTATCTTAGAGGTAAGGGAAGCTCCTAAGCCTATTTCCTCTTTTAATTTTGAGCATGAAATTCAAAAGATCAGGATTCTCGTTCCCCTCTCAGAGCTAGTTAAAAATGAGGACTTAAAAAGAACCCTCTCCAAGCTGCTACAATCCGAGTCCCCCCAGCCTCCCTCTGACTCAGTAAACCTTCAATATGATAAGCCAGCTGTCATCCTAGGTCACATGGTAGAAGACAAAGATGATTCATCCCCTCCCTTCTACACCTCCCTGAACATACATGATAAAGTGTTGCATAATTGCCTCATGGATTTGGGAGCTTCCCATAACCTTATGCCCAAGGTAGTCATGGAAGAGTTGGGACTGGAAGTAACAAAGGCCTATCATGACTTGTACTCTTTCAATTCAAGGAGGGTGCAATGTTTGGGAGTCATCAAAGACCTGGTGGTTTCCTTGTTTCAGCTGCCCATAAAGAGTGTGGTCATGGATATTGTGGTAGCTAACGTTCCCCCCAAGTTTGGCATGTTGCTGTCTAGGTCTTGGATTAAAAGACTTGGAGGAACGTTATAGATGGATCTCACATATGCCACCATTCCAGTCTTTGGAGGGGAACATAGGAGGTTGTACAGAGAAGCCCAGCTAGCCTATATTGTCAGTGATGAAGCAAACCCCACTAGTCACCCCATCTTTTCCCTTGACACTGAGCTAGGGTCTAGTCTGTTGCAGATCACTGAAACTCCTGAGGTCCCTTTATAGATCAGGAAAATGCCCATTCTTAATCAGAAGAAACCTCATCCAACCCCCTCTGTTTGGAAGATGTTCTTTGACGGAGCTTCCTCCAGTATAGGCTCAGGTGCTGGAGTGATTTTCATATCGCCCTGCCAAGAGACCATATCCCTATCATACAAGCTGGAATTTGAAACTACCAACAACGTGGAAAAATATGAAGCTCTTGTTCTGGGTATGAGGGCTACAAAAGAAATGGGAATTAAAGAGGTGTCAGTGTTCGAAGATGCATAATTGATAGTCCAACAGGTCAGGGATGTTTCTCGGGCCAGGAATCCTCGGCTCAGGAGTTACAGAAACGAGGTATGGGACCTGATTGATAATTTCTTCTCAACTTTCAACATTACTTTTATCCCAAGGGAAGAAAATACCTCAACCAACTCCTTAGTAGTCTCGTCTAGTCTGTTTAGGATTCCTCTGTCGTTGAAGATCCATGGTGAGGTCGAAATAAGATACAGTCCATCCATCTCAGATATTGTAAAGCATTGCGAGGTATTCGAGGACAATCTTGAAATCAAAAATTTTATTTAGATCATCGATGAGTTTTCGTCATTGCATATTGATCAAGATCCTGATCCCGAAGGTGACCCTCCCTCTGAGATATTCTTGAATAAAATCCTTAATCACCAGATTATTCATCTGCCTAGTAATTACATTCCAAGGGGACTAGTCCCTTTATAAAGGTTGTTCGACAAGAATGATGTGGCAGTTAATGGTGGTGTTTCGAATAAAGATGTTGATACATCCGAATGCAACAATGGCACGCAGGAGGAACCTAGGTTTATCAAATTATCAAGACACCTGACCAGTGAACAGAGGGAGGAATATACTGAGTTATTGAAAGAATTCGCTGATGTGTTCACATGGGCCTATGAAGACCTCAAGACTGATGACACATCTGTCATTGAGCAGAAGATCCCACTGAAAGAAGAGGCTAAGCCATTCAGGTAGAAGCTGAGACAGATAAACCCCATGTTTCTACCTATCATGGAGAAAGAGGTGAAGAAGTTGCTAGATGCCCAAATCATTGCCCCCTTGAGATATTCTGAATGGGTAGCCAATTTGGTCCCAGTAAGGAAGAAAAGTGGAGAAATCAGACTCTGTGTTGATTTCAGGAACCTGAACAAGAGCTCAAGGAAAGACGATTATCCCCTACCCAACATGGAACACATATTGCAGAGGGTAACGGATGCATCTAGGATATCCATAATTGATGGTTTTTCTGGTTATAATCAGATATCAGTCATGCCTGAGGACAGAGAAAAAATGCCCTTCACCACTCCTTGGGGCACATTCATGTATGCCAAAATGCCTTTTGGATTGATGAATGCAGGGGCAACATTTCAGCAAGCCATGGACATAGCCTTCATCGGGGAGAAGGACCAGTTTCTGGTAATCTATCTAGATTACATCACGGTCTTCTCCAAGTCAGATAAGGAGCACCGCTGCCACTTGAGGAAAGTTTTCCTGAAGTGTCGAAGGTTTGGCCTTTCCCTAAACCCCAAGAAATATTTGTTTTCTATGAAGGAGGGGAAGTTATTAGGCCATATAGTATTAGCAGAGGGAGTGAGGATTGATCCCAAGAGGGTAGAAGCCATTCATACCCTGTCACTTCCCTGGTCTAGAAAATAAGTTCAGGCCTTTTTGGGGAAGATTAACTTTCTGAGGAGGTTTGTCTCGAATTTTGCTAAGATGGTGAAACACATCACAACCATGCTCAGAAAAGGAAATGAAGTGAAATGGACTGCTGAGCCCAGGGAATCTTTTGTGCAAATAAAAAAGGCATTGACTGAGGCACCTGTGCTAATCAGTCCTGATTATTCCAAATATTTCCTGATTTTTTCTTTTGCTTCTTATGATACAGTAGCAGCAGTCTTGTTGTAGAAAAATGAGCAAGGGCGAGAACAACACATTTCGTTCTTTAGCAAGGCATTGAGATATGCAGAGGTCCGGTACAAGATCAAGGAGAAGTAGGCTTATGCCTTGGTGAAAGCCCTCAAAGATTTCAGAGTCTATGTCTTGTACTCAAAGGTCACTGCATACTTTCCTTCATCCTCTGTGAAGGACATCCTTGTACAACCTGACATAGATGGGAGAAGAGGTAAATGGATTGCTAAGATCCTGGAGTTTGATCTGGAGATTAAGCCCACCAAGTTGATAAAAGGGTAGGGTTTAGCCAAGTTGTTGGCTGAATCCAATTGCAAAGCCTTGAGAATTAACTTCATCAATGAGCAAGTTGGGTCATCCAACAAGGATTTTCAGAGTTCCTTATCACTAGCAGCATGCGCCTGGTACAAGGATATCTTGTACTTTCTGCAAGAATTAAAGCCTCCTTATGGATTGGGAAAAAGTAAGGCTAGAGATTTAAAGCTCAAAGAGGTTAGATATTGCCTCATTGACCAAGCCTTGTACTGGAAGGACCCTCTAGGGGTATTTTTAAGATGCCTAGACCTGCAAGAAGCCAAGAAGGTTATGTTTGATTTCCATAGCGGTCTTTGCGGAGGTCATCATTTCTAGAATACCACAGCTCACAAGATCCTCCGGGCTGGGTATTACTGGCCCACTTTATTCCCTGATGTCTGCAGAGAAATCAGAGCTTGCATCAAATGCCAAAATTTCTCAGGAAAGCAACAACTAAAATCTCTTCCATTAAAGCCTGCAGTAGTTTCAGCACCATTTCAGCAGTGGGGATTGGACTTCATTGGAGAAATTCATCCCCCCTCAAGTGGCCAACACAGATGGATCCTGACTGCGACAGACTATTTCACCAAGTGGATAGAAGATGTCCCCACCAGGAGCACTTCTCACAAAGTGATTATTAGCTTCCTGGAGGATATCATAGCTAGATTTGGCTATCCAAGCAAAATTGTCACTGATAATTCCCCCCCCTTTCGGTCTGAGCCCCTGGTCAAGTTTTGTGAATAGTTTGAGATTTCACTGATCCACTCTACTCCTTATTATCCTCAAGGAAATGGATTGGCGGAGTCTTTGAATAAAAGTCTGATCAAGCTCATCAAGAAATTACTGGAAGGCAATAAAAGGGCCTAGGATTCCAAGCTCAAATTCTCTCTATGGGTCAACCGGGTGACAACTAAGAAGTCCCTCAGCATCTCGCCTTTCCAACTTGTTTATGGAATGGAGGTTATTTTACCTACTCAACTCACCTTATCTGTGGAGACATTTCTCCAAGACCTAGAAGGAGAGCCTGACCATATGGTCAGAAGGATTCATCAGATGTTGGAAGTACAATAGATCATGGACAGGGCCTACAATCGTCAGCAGAATATCAAGCAAAACCTTTGACAGGAAGAGCAGAAAGAAAGATTTCGAGCTGGGAGATCTGGTGCTCAAATGGGATGCACCCAGGCAGGATAGGGGCAAGCAAAGTAAGTTTGATGCCCTCTGGTTTGGGCTTTTCAAGATCTCTGAAGTATTTTCAAACAACACTTACAGGCTGCAGTATTTGGAAGGCAAAGAAGTTTTTAATGGCCCAGTAAATGGGCATTTCTTGAAAAAATGTTTTTTGTGAGCCACAGTCAGCTCTTTTTTTTTGTAAATATTATTTTCTATTTTCAGCTTAATAAATGACTCCATAGACCAACAGCAAGGCACTGGATCTGCAAAAAGAGTCCTTAGAGCATCATAGGGATGACTCTATCCTCCATGGAGCCTAATGTTAGCGACATTTCTGTAGGGGGTGGTGAAAATGTTAACGAGTGGGTAAAAAACCCACTTACCCTAAGTTTGGGACGCAAAATGCACCTGTGGTTACGCGGCAAGTAAATCTGGACGATAGAGACCCGCACGCCCAGATCAACGGTGCACATCGGATTCAGAAGCCCCCCCGCCTTTCTACCTTTAAGCAGAGGGGGGGGGGTCCAGAATTGAGGGCGCACCTCTTCAATCGCTGCGATCAGAGCACCCAAATCAATGACGCAGAAGGAAATTCTGGACCCCCCCCCTGCCTTTCTACCTTTAAGCGGAGGGGGGGGTCCGAAATCGAGGGTGCACCTCTTCAACGGTTGTGATCAGAGCGCCTGGATCAATGGCGCACAGGTGATCCAAATCTCCCTTGCCTCTCTGCCTTTAATCAACGTGGGTCCTTCCCCCCCATCATGTCACCTCTCGAGTCGTCGCTCCCCTGCAGCCTATCTTCCACTTCACCTCATAGCATGGCCCTTCCGTAGACCATCGTCCTCCTTCCAACTAGCATGTGTCCTCCTCTCTCCATGTCACCTGTACACGCATCCTCATGGCGCATCTTTTCCTTTTTCTCATTTTCTTCTGACACCTCATCCTAGGTGTTCTTCATCTCCCAACTCGCCTCGCCTCCTCCTTCAGTCTCGTCGCCTTATGACTTCCCCATCATCTCCCTACGGCATTGTGCCTCATCATAAGAGTGCTTCTTCCCTCTCGCCTCTGGCTATGTATGGCCATCTCTACTCCTAATCCACTCAAGCCCTGCGCTCCGGGTTTCCTCTACCCATCAACCACTCCCATCATGCGCCCAGCCTTCACGGTGGCCTCCACATCTATTCATTAGGCTGTTCAGCTAATCCAGATGGCAGCGTGAGGGGTCCTCCGTGTCCCAAAGGTTACGAGTTGGCTGGGCCATTCTCAATCCCAAGGAAGCAGTTATTAAGGTAGTTGGTGGTGGTTAGATATCATCTCCACCATCAAGGGAAATTCTGGCGACGAATTGAAAGCATGTCGATTCGCCCACGGGACTGTTAGGAGTTTGATTGCATCTACCATAAGTGCATGATCATTTAGAGACTGCAGGTGTAGATTGTCAGAAGCCATGCAGACGTAATGTTTTAATGCAATGTATCGATTTTGTTGCTATTGTTGTTCCTATTATATGTAGGCGTTTTCGCCATTTTTGTAGATATCGATGGTTGAGCAAGGCTCCCGGTTGCAAAGCTTTAATGAAGAACTGTTTTCTTGGTTATGTGTGGAATCTTGAGACTTCCTGTCTTATGAATGTCAGTTTCTTTCACGTCTTTGTTTACACTGTATTAGAACGGCTCGGAATTGGAGAATCTAGTCGAGTTGTAACTGTTAGAGGATGATGTAGATTTGATCACTGTAACAGTTGCACTATTTCTAGTCAGTCCCTGTGATTTTCTTAGCACTGAATGACTTGGAATTGGAGAATCCAGTCAAGTCCCCCCCTTTCAGTTTCTCGAAGCTCTGAACCAGAGGATCTCGCATTCAGAGTTTTTCTTCTACAAATTACTGAAAGGCCTGTTGCCTGAGGTAGTTTGTCCACTCCTCTCACCAAGTCTTCAACCTACTCATTTTCAAATCAACCCACTGACTGAAGTTAGATCAAGACCTCCTTTGTTCCTCGCATGCTGGACCCAGTCCCTAAGTTTGAGTGATATCTTCCTGAGTATCTACCCATTTGATCACCCATTAAAACTATCGTGACATAAAAACTGATGGGCGTCGGGCTCTGCTCCTGCTGCAATCCAGGAGTGATTTCCGTCGCCAACAGAGAGACATTGATTTTTCTATAAATCTGACACCAGGAGAAGCTCCCGTGTCAAATACTCCTTAATAATGAGTACACCATAATTGAAGGAGTTGAAAATGCATCTTGAATAACTTCTAAAAAAGGGGTATATACACCCAAGTGTATCACCTTGGGGTGCCCCAGTCTTGTTTGTGAAAAATAATTATGGAACGTTAAGATTTTGCATTGATTTCAGACAGTTGAATAAAGTGTTTGTAAAGAACAAGTATCCTCTCCCAAGGATCAATGATCTTTTTGATCAATTGAAGGATGCAAAGATATTTTCAAAGATAGATCTCAGATCGGGATACCATCAGGTAAGAATGAAGGTGGAAGATATCAACAAGACCGCCTTCAAGACAAGGTATGGTCATTATGAGTTCACAGTGGTGCCATTTGGGTTTTCAAATGCGCCAATTGTTTTCATGTGCTTAAGGAATGGTGTTTTCCGAGAATATTTAGACAAGTTTGTCATTGTCTTTTTGGATGACATTCTTATATAATCTAAGTTAGAGGAAGAGCATGAACATCATTTGAGGATGGTGTTGCAAGTATTAAGGGAGCATCAGATGTATTCCAAATTGAGTAAGTGCTCATTTTATCAGAAACAAATTCATTATTTGGGGCATATCATCTCAAAGGATGGGATAGAACAAAGACGATAGAAGCCATTAGAGAATGGTCGACACCAAAGAATGTGATAGAGATCAGATCATTCATAGGCCTTGCAAGCTACTACATGAGATTCATTGGAGGATTCTCAAAGATAACACACTGATCTGAAAATAGAAGGCTGACTTGTTATTCTATGCAAGCACCCCCTACTTCAATAAAATAAACCTTAACAGGACCTTGCTTCATGTGTTAAAATATGCAAGATGTTTTATGTGTTAAGTTCTTGGTTCTTCTGGTCAATGTTCATGTGTGAGGAAATGTTCTTTTAGAAGATTAAATATGTGTTATAAACAAATACACAGCAGTATAAAATGCAGCAAATAACACAACAAACTCACAACAATAGCAAGATGATAAAGGAGTTCACCCCTCTCTGGGCTACATCTCCTTGAGCCTCCTTCAATGGACTTGGCTCTTTGGGATTAGTTTGTCAAATTCTCTTTACAAGATGATTCTCAACTCCAATGGATTTACACACTGTACCATTGGATTCAGAATACATAAAAACCCCAAATTTGACTATTAGAACTTTGCAAATGGATCTTCTCTCATCCAGCAATGACCTCTTCTACATGTGACCTCCAAGCTTCCCTGAGCTTCAATGAGGCAAAAACACCTGTAAAATTCCTCCAATGGATCTGAAACCTATCCCAATGTGTTCAAAGCATAATAATCAGTCAAAAATGACTATTCAGTCTCAGAAAATGGACATGGGCTCATCTGAGCAATGCCTCAAACAATGAGGGCTTCAAGCTTCCTGGAGCTTCCTCAAACTTCAATGGTTAAAAACCTGAATTAGAAGTCTCCAAATTCCTATGAAAACATCACCATTGGACTCAGAATGTCCAAAAACCCCTAGCTAGGATTTTACAGCACCAGATTTGGTCAAAAACTCCAAAAGTTATGCCTTCTGCCATTTTTCCCCTTCAAGCTCTGTTACTGGTTCGCCATTCTGCACCTGTGGCTGAATGAACCTGGCTCCGAGCGTTTTCCCATCACTAAACCCAGCACACGCGCACCTTCCACAAAATGCGCCAAAATGTCAAACGGTTAATGGAATTCGAGCCCCCAAGGACGGAGATGTTGGGCGCATGGGGGACCATATGGCCACGTCCCAACGCAAATTTGGGGCTTCGTTACAAAATGGAATGGGCGTTTGACACGTGTACAACTGCATGGGTGTTTAACCCTTTCAATATTTTTGCATCTGCATGTAAAAACATGTGCGGCAAGGTCATATGCTAATCCAATGGAACCAGGGGCTAAACCCCATTTGAAAACCAACTCGCGCCATAGCACTGTGCAGCAGTGGTCATATGTTCACATAGAAGAACCACGGGTTAACGGTTTAAAACCCCGCGCTATGTATACACCAAACCAAAACCCACGAAAATATATGGTATGTTGGTCATATGCCAATGCAGGTGTGACCGGGGGCTGTAATGGAAATACCTCTCGCGCGTGCCCTCCATTTATATATACAATGGGTCACATGGATGCCCGCCGAGACCACGGGATTTGTTTTAATATCCAAAAAGAAATCCCCGCGCCATTTAGTTTAACACATACGGTTATATGGAATGCAATGGAACCGGGGTCGGGGCTAAGCCCTGGCCCGACCGCCCCACCGGTTACAACCTTTAGTGAATTGAAATAATTTAAAACCCAAATACATTTCAAAAGCCAACACGTGGCCTAGTGGTTGGGCGGATTATATAAAAGCTTTGACTGTGGGAGGAGGTCCAGGGGTCGAACCCCGCAGACCCATAAATATTTTAATAAACCAACTATAAACCAACAACCAATAAATGGGTGCCACGTGGCAGCCCTTCATTGGGCCACGTGGCACCTTTCCATTGCTCCAAATCATGCCACATGTCATCATATAACTCGCCCATTGACAACCAATCAGAACTTGCCACGTCAGCAGGGTCACCACGTCAGCTGCCATGGGTGTACCATCATGCCACGTCACTGCCACGTGTGAGTCGTACGGACTGTATGGATAGGTACAGTCAGCATCATTTTTTTTTTGCCTGTTTGGCTCGGCGAACAGATCGCAATATCTTCTCCATACAGACTTCGTTTGCGAAAGTAAATATACCGCCGGAATCAGAAAGACGAGACGGACGCAATGGCACGGTTTTCGTTGCATTCCGAGCACTTTTAAAATTGAGCAAATTTTTGACCCCTGGTCCAGATTCTGATCACGCCTTCCCACTGAAAGGATTTTGGACCCACAAAAGCTTATGATCATCTACCTGAGCTTCAATACTCTTCTTCTTTCAAGTTCTATCAACTGATTCTACTTGAAAATCCTTTTCGACAATCACCTGAAAACTTTGACATGCCTTGCACTGCAACTGGCTATGTCCCTCAACCACTGCTCTCTGGCTGCTGCTGACTCACTGTTCTCTCTGTGTTTGGAAGACTACCAACCTTCCCACTAAGAATCAAGTCCCTCTTGTGAACTCTTTGACGTCAACAATCCGCTCTCCAATGGCTGCAAAACTTTCCTGCGACATCTTGTCACAAGCCAAGAAAACCATCAATCTTGAAAATAAATTGACACAAGACTGAAAATAATGACAACAAAGTCTTTTTTCTCTTCAAGCAACTGTCGCATCTTGTGCTTCATCAAAGCACATGGTGTTTTCCTGCATTTTAATGTACTCAAAAATTGACTTTCAAGACAACAAACACCATCGACTAAACACAAGTCGAAAACATGATCGACACCACATAGTCGTCAAGATAATATCGACTCAAATCAAGACTCATGTGAAACATATCAACCTTCCAAAATGACAAGTCGAAAAACATGATAAACAATCATGCTACAAACATGAATCAATCATGATGAACTATCCTCAAGTTCATTGTTTATGCACTCACAAAACCAAATGCATGTGCATAGCTCTTCAACTCTCCTTCCTGTTTAAACATAGGTACCAAAACCCGAAACATGTGGGTGCATAAGAGCTGAATATGAAAAGTATATGTGGCTGTAACAAAATGGACAGCATACCCCTCTTTTACATGTTCTTGACGAGGTGGTACAACACAAGTATGCATTCAAAAGAAATTGCATTCACATGCAAACTTGCCTCTACCAAAATATGACAAACTGCTGCAACTTGTCAACTTTAACAAAATTGAATAGCTAAGGCTGAAATGTGCATCTATACAGAAAAAATGCAAGCCTGCCTTACGCAAGAAATCTAACCATTTCTTACCAAGCCAACTCAATGGCGAATTCTTCTGCTGAAAGTCTTCTTCTTGTGATCCATCTTGACTCACCTCAATGATGGAATCTCCTCTTCCATTCTTGTCAATCTTTTGATCTAACTGCTTCTTATGCTGTGGATGAGAGGTTGGATGCAACGTCCAACATTGGTCAATGAGATGACCCCTCTTCTGACAATGACTGCAAATCTTTTGCATGTTCTTTTCATGTTGCCTTTGCTTGGAAATTTTCCTGAACATGGTCAATCTTTTCCAACATTTTGAAACATGATGGTTATACAAACCACAATATGTACATGGACTTTTTCTTCCATTTTTACATGCAGATTTATCATGCTTAACATAATCAAAAGCAATTGAGTTATAGGCAAATTTATACCTTGAACATTCACCTTTTTTGCCGCTTTGAGGAGGTGAATCGGAAGAGTTACAAGCTCTCTTTTGAAGACTAACAAATCTGCTCTTGTCCTCATGGCTGTCACAACCTTTTTGTTTCACACATTTGCATTCATCTTGAACACAAGTTTTGCATGCTGAAGAGTTTGAACTTTCATCAAAAGTTCTTGAACTTTCACCTTTTAAGCCTTCTTGAGGAGGTGAACTTGAAACAAAAATTGTGCTTGAAACTTTTTCATTTGTTTCCTCAACTTTGGAATTTGCTCCAACAATTCGTTCATAACCAAGACCACAATATTTAGGTCTCTCTTCAACAATAATAGGCTCAACAATGCCTTGTGCATGCTTGCCTAACCCTTTACCTTCATAGCCCATTTTTAACAATAACTTGGACCCTATTCCTTTTGTGTGATTTTCAAAAACACCAAAGCATTCTTCTTGAGAGGAATTTGAAGACAAACTAACATTACATACCTCATGGTCATGCATGTACTTGGTAAGGGTTTCTTTTGCCTCTTGGAGTTGATTCTCCATCTCCTGCAACTTTTCAAGAAGTTGGTCTTTCTCCTCCTTCATGGCCATCAACTGCTCTTGAAGGACAATGCTCTCTTCCCTATATTTCCACAACTCTTGTACCATATCCTTCATGGTTAGCAATGCATTAAACATTTCTTTGTCAAATAACTTAGATTTGGAAGATGTAGGAGAACTATCAATGTTTGAAGCATCCTCCATATTTGCAAGATAACAAACTTCAACACAAATCTTGCACAAATACCAACAACAAAAACTCAAGCTATCATTGGCAAATACATGAGCAAAAATAAACTAAGCTCTGATACCACCTGATCTAAAAATAGAAGGCTGACTTGTTATGCTATGCAAGCACCCCCTACTTCAATAAAATAAACCTTAACAGGACCTTGCTTCATGTGTTAAAATATGCAAGATGTTTTATGTGTTAAGTTCTTAGTTCTTCTGGTCAATGTTCATGTGTGAGGAAATGTTCTTTTAGAAGATTAAATATGTGTTATAAACAAATACACAGCAGTATAAAATGCATCAAATAACACAACAAACTCACAACAATAGCAAGATGATAAAGGAGTTCACCCCTCTCAGGGCTACATCTCCTTGAGCCTCCTTCAATGGACTTGGCTCTTTGGGATTAGTTTGTCAAATGATATTTACAAGATTATGCTCAACTCCAATGGATTTACAGACTGTACCATTGGATTCAGAATACATAAAAACCCCAAATTTGACTATTAGAACTCTGCAAATGGATCTTGTCTCATCCAGCAATGACCTCTTCTACATGTGACCTCCAAGCTTCCCTGAGCTTCAATGAGGCAAAAACACCTGTAAAAGTCCTCCAATGGATCTGAAACCTATCCCAATGTGTTCAGAGCATAATAATCAGTCAAAAATGACTATTCAGTCTTAGAAAATGGACATGGGCTCATATGAGCAATGCCTCAAACAATGAGGGCTTCAAGCTTCCTGGAGCTTCCTCAAACTTCAATGGTTAAAAACCTGCATTAGAAGTCTCCAAATGCCTGTGAAAACATCACCATTGGACTCAGAATGTCCAAAAACCCCTAGCTGGACTTTTACAACACCTGATTTGGTCAAAAACTCCAAAAGTTATGCCTTCTGCCATTTTTCCCCTTCAAGCTCTGTTACTGGTTCGCCATTATGCACCTGTGGGTGAATGAACCTGGTTCCGAGCATTTTCCCATCACTAAACCCAACACACGTGTGCCTTCCACAAAACGTGCCAAAATGTCGAACGGTTAACGGAATTCAAGCCCCCAAGGACGGAGGTGTTGGGCGCATGGGGGACCATATGGCCACGTCCCAGCGCAAATTTGGGGCTTCGTTACAAAATAGAATGGGCGTTTGACACGTGTACAGCTGTGTGGGTGTTTAACCATTTGAATAGTTTTGCATCCGCATGTAAAAACATGTGCGGCAAGGTCATATGCCAATCCAATGGAACCAGGGGCTAAACCCCATTTGAAAACCAACTCGCGCCATAGCACTGTGCAGCGGTAGTCATATGTTCACATAGAAGAACCACGGGTTAACGGTTTAAAACCCCGCACTGTGTATACACCAAACCAAAACCCACGCGTATATATGGTATGTTGGTCATATGCCAATGCGGGTGTGACCGGGCGCTGTAATGGAAATACCTCTCGCGCGTGCCCTCCGTTTATATATACAATGGGTCACATGGATGCCCGCCGAGACCACGGGCTTTGTTTTAATATACAAAACGAAATCCCCGTGCCATTTAGTTTAACACATATGGTTATATGGAATGCAATGGAACCGGGGTCAGGGCTAAGCCCTGGCCCGACCCCCCCGCCGGTTACAACCTTTAGTGAATTGAAATAATTTAAAACCCAAATACATTTCAAAAGCCAACACGTGGCCTAGTGGTTGGGCGGATTATATAAAATCTTTGACTGTGGGAGGAGGTCTGGGGGTCGAACCCCGCGGACCCATAAATATTTTAATAAACCAACTATA
>SNQJ01S0143014.1:0-24540 GCA_010110895.2 Picea sitchensis
GTACCCCTAGCGTTTGGCTGGGAGGTACCGGTGTAGTCTCTACGGCCGACAAGCGGGAGCGGCATGGAGCAGGAGCAACGCGGAGCACACGGACGTCATCAAGCAGGTGATAAGGCAACGCATGCTTTCTGGTTGAATGATAGACGAAGGGAATATTTATGTTTAGGATCTGGTTGAAATATTTGGTTTTCATACTTAGACAAATCTCATTGTGTAAGGGGTGAGAAATATAGATTACCTCTGCTGTTTAGATTAGATAGCAAATGGAAGGGAATAATTTCTCTACGTAGATAAGTTAGAATTTCTCTGCATTGCATGTTTACTGTCATTTACTCTGCAATCCTTCTCTGCCTATTGTTTATCTCGGTGTTGACAGTGTTAAAAAGAAAAATAAGAAAAATAAAATAAGAATTTGTGTTGGGGTTTATCTCAGCGTTGAGGGTCAAAAATTTCTCTGCATTCTTGTTGTTTAAATTCTACGTTTTTACAGTGGAATTTCTTTGTGGTTTGGGTTAAATTCCCTGCATTTTTACAGTGGAATTTCTCTGTGATTTTTGGGTTAAATGCCCTGTGTTTTTTTTTACAATGAACTTGCTCTGTGTTCTGGTTTTAATTCTGAGTGTTTTCCTTCTTGCTGGGCGTTTCGATTTTTCTGTGGACGTTGATCTCTTATGGGCAGAAATTTTTCTTTGCGTGTTGTTGGGCGTTGATTTACGTGGATTGTAACTATATTGCACTTGCTGGGCATTTGTATGTCTTCTGTGGGTGATTTCCTCTGACTGTGGGCGTTTCCTTAGTTACTGTGGGCATTTCCTTTTTGGGGGGGGGGCATTTCGCTTCACAAATTACTATCATTTCGTTTTAAAATGACTGCACGGCTGGCCCTTCGGGATTACCCGTTGTACCTGCGTGTTATTCACTTAAAGGGTTGTAGAATTTTAGGCAAGTAACTGATGTGTTTTAACCTGTCTATGTTTGCGTGGCACCCTAAGATGAACTTTGTGGATACTGAGCTTGACCGCTTTCCTCACGCCCATTGCTGTGCCAAGTATTCCTTTTCCATGCCTCATCGATTCCTCATGATTTTCACTTCCAGTTGTAAGTAAAAGAATGTGACTTTCATTAAGACTCTAGTTTCCTAAAAAAAGAAAAATAAATAAAATAACAATGATAACGGAATATGTTTTTGGGTGTAATTAAAGGACACGATTTTCAGTAAACCAAAAAGGATACGATTTCATTATTATTTTAGTTTTCATAAAAGAATAAAGAATAAAGAATGATTTTCAGGTGTAATTAAATAATTGAATTAAAGGATAAGAAATTACAATGAAAGGAGTTTTGGTTATAGTCAGATTTCAATATGATTTTCTTTAAGATTTTATTTCATTATGATCATCATTGCTATTTTATCTGCAAGGTTATTGTAAGGTAGGGTCATTTATATTTTATCATTGCATTTATTTATGAAGTAGTTATGAAAGTTATTTCCCTGAATAACCCTCTCTGCCCTCTAGACATTGGTCTAAACTATTGCTTTCCGTATGCGTTTATTTATGAAGTAGTTTAATTTTAATGGAAATTATTGCATTCATATGGAGGTTATGCGTTCAAATCTTTAATGAAAACTATTGCTTTCAATCTACTTTTAATTATGGGTTTTAATGAAAATAGCTTAATCCTTAAGCATTTAATCTATTCAATGAAGGTGAAGGTTAGGCTTTAATAGTCAGGCATTCAATGTTTTAATGAAAGTTATGTTTTTGACAGAAGTTAGGGTTTTCATAAAAGTTATGCTTTCAATGCGTTAATGAACTTTAAATGGAAGTTGTGTTAAATGAAATTTAGGCCTTCACGGAAATTATTGCATGAGTTAGCTAAATCTATTATTATATATATATATATATATATTTAAGAAAAGTTATGTTTCAATTCGAATAAAAGTTATGAGTTCAATAAAAGTTAAATGGTTGAAAAGATTATGTAAACCTTGTGTTTGTTGATATAATTATTGGTTGCAGCATGTAATGGTGATGCTTTTACCATATGAAAAAAAAAGGGGAGGATTGTGGCTATTTTCTTTACAAAGTTATTATAGTATGAATATGAAGAAAAAGAAAATAAATAAATAAATAAAAGAAATGGTTAGTTCATTGCCGGGCTATTTAAATTATTTTCTTTACATCATGTAAGGGTAGGGTCTTGAAGCTAAGTACAATAATTTATTACGATCAATTGAGAGGAAGGTGAAATCAGTTCTATGTACTTAAACTTAAGGTTAGGGCTGGTAACTTGCCCACAAATGGATGTTCATTTAATAGATTGTACCTTGAGATATTATGTGCATTAGACTTACATGGCAAGGCTTGCCTTGGAGGTTGGAATAAGTTGTGCTAACTTCCTTCCAGCTTTATTAATGGTCATCGTCTTGATATGTAAATGCTACTCCTGCAACTTTTGTAACTTAACATGATAATGTGCTACCCTATTAGGGCATTGATTTTTTAGTTGTGTTGTTGGGAAACACATAGAATATAAGGTGATTGTTATTTTTGCGGAGTTAATGGGATATAAATGTAATATGTTTATTATGTCATGATAGCGTCATTATAATTTTAGTGTTAGATATCATATGAAATATAATGGCATTGTGGTCTTATCATAATGCCATTGAATCTTTAGTTATTGATGATTTTTAAAATATGAGGTTCCTTGAACTAAGCACCGTAGAGTATCATGAATTAGTAAATGAGGTTTCTTGTTCATTTATATAATGTTGAACTTGGTGGGTCGTTGTCTGAATCTTTCTTACTTGCGCCTTCCTAGAGGACGGGTTGTTCATATAATTTGTGTTGTACGAGGTCGTAATCATTTTTCTACTTGGTCAGTCGTGTCGGGCGGGTTGTAGACCCTTCCATGTAGCCTTAGTACCTAAGTATGTGTGTGATTATCTCTGTGTAAAGAATCCAGTGCCGTATCAAGAGTCTCGGGCCCTTTAAAGGCAGAGTTCCACTCTTGCGACACACCTGACGGAGATTACTAGTTTCTGCTTGAGCAGTCAGCCAGGAGCCTATCTGACCTTCTCTCTCTCCGGAGCAGAGAACTAAGATTAAACGCCTTGATTTCCTGTGCAGAAATAGTAAAATCTACTACTATGGATTCTTCCTTTTGTTTGTACCGTGCATAACCCAGTATGTCGTTAAACGTTGCAGTTACTTGTTGTGCGCCTTATGTCTATGGTCGTTTATTGCTTGCAGTTACCAGTTGTACACATTAAGCCTTCTGGTCGTGTTCATCGTGGTTGCGTCTTGTCGATTGTTGGGTGGCGACGTAGAGTCAAGTGTGTCTGTCCCTTTTTACACGTGCGCACACACGTCACGTCTAAATAAATAAATAAAATCACACCTGTTATCCGAGTTGTTGTCGTAACGAAGAGGTTCATTACACTTGGCAATAGGTTGATTAGTTAGATAAGTTTCTAATTGATCAACATGTACAAAATGAAAGAGAAGCATTGTAAGTGAATACATTCTTTCAAAAAATAGACTTTTTTTAAACAATATAAAGGCAAAACATTCAGACCAAAACTGAGTAAGTTATTTATTTAAAATGCATACATAAAATCATTCCAATCTATTTGGAACTATCTCTGAAATCAAAGTATTTCCATCTTCTTGACAAGTGAAATCAAAGTCAAAGTAAGTTATTAATTACATTTATTTTCATTGATATAAAGAGACTAGCAATAAATAAAGTTATTGCTTTAAACTTTTATGTAATTACACTCCTTTATTGTTTATCTTCAACTTATTTGTCTAGTTTTGCAATTACATTTTATTTTCATTGATATAAAGTTTGATTTTATCATTGATCTTATTTGTAAGTTATTCAATACATTTATTTTCATTGATATATAGATCAGCAATAAATAATGTTATTGCTTCAAAGTTTTATGTAATTACACTCCTTTATTGTTTAGCTTGCATTCCATCCACAACTTATTTTTCATATTATCACTCCTTTCTTTTCTTTCTTAGCTTGCATTGGCACAAACCTTTATTTTCAACTATTTACACATGGTTGCATTTTTTTCTAAAGGATTTGTCATGTTATTAATGGGTACAATTCTTAGTCACTTGTTAGAGGGTGGGTGTAAGTGAATAATGTTATCTTTTCATGGTGGTTTAGTGGATGTTGATTTAAAGGGATGTTCTATCTTGATGGTTTAGTGGAATTTGACTCAGAGGGATGATTTGAGGTGCTTCACAACAAATTATAGTGGATGTTTTCTTATAAAGATGATTCAAGAGGTATTTTGTAAGTAATTTGAATACATTGTAAGAAAATGAAATGTAGTAAATAAAATTAGCTTCTAGAGTATATCATAGATTTCTTGTTATAGAGAAGGTTCATATGGTCATAGGATCCATATGAGGTTTTCCACACTATATATGGTTCTTGATATACTTCCCATTGTCTAAGGATAAATTTTAATGTCTTAGGGAATAAAAGTTACTTTCATGGTTCATGGACCATGCATAGGATCTGAAACGACCACCCAAGGAATGCAAAGAGAAAATTTATCCCACAAATGTGATATAGAGGCCAATAAGAGGATTAGCACAATAGGAATTGGTATTAGGGTCCTAACTATGGTCCAAAAGGATGGGCACTACCATCTCACAGACTAAAAGATACTTTAGGCTCATAATAGATAGGCACCTCCAAGTAAAAGATCTTTAGCACCCAAGCATAACATGGGCACCATTATGGTTTGATGCATTAAGGATGAGATTGTCTGGGCCCTACAAAGTAAATGTTTATCTTACAAGTGTCATATGTTCACCATTTCAAGGTTGTTTGCACCAATTTGGTTCTCAAGGCCTTAGAGAACTTTTTTGAGAGTAAAAACAATGGTTTTAAGTGTTGGTTGGTTCCTTTTTATTCTTTAGAAACTAGAAAAAATGTGTAGAAATGACAAAATTTTATAAGAAGAAAAATAGATCTCTTGAGATCTTTCCAATGGTAAAAAAGCAGAAAAATGGAGGTAAGGGTAAAAATTCATGACAAAATTATCATCCTCAAGGGGCTAAATTGTGAAAGGGGTCTAATGTGTTACAGAATTCCACACACATTATTAACACATGGAGCATTCTATATTACATGCATTATTTGGAAGTGAATATGTTTTTTGGTGAGAGCAGATTTTATTCACACTTACATGAGTGCTATCTTGGTTTCTTAAATTTGACATGATGACCATAATGGTTCCATATGAAAAAACAACAAAACCTTCATTTCTTTGGGAAGGAAGGGACAGATTTGCATGTTCGTGCATATATAATTCAAAAAATTATTGTTCATTGTTTTTTATTTTCTTGTTATACATAATAATTTTGAAATCCAAGGTCCTTTCTTCCCCCTAGAAATTTATATGGCTTACTCATTTTAATAAAAAATTATAGCGATGCATTACCTATAAACCAAGATCTAATCCTTAAAACAAAACTTATTGTAGATCTACAAGCACTATAGAAAAACATAGGCTTTCATTAAATGCCAATTCAAATTATAGAAAAAATAGATAAATAGATGTCAATGTTGTTTCTCCCCCACCTCCACAGCATTATTGTGATTGGATGGCGAAAATGATGTATTTTCTTGGAGATTATTATACTCTGAGGTAAATTGGAGAGGCAAGTGGTGCGTTCCTAGTCTGTAATTGAATAGCAACAAAAATTATACCCTTTCCTCAACTTTCTCCTTTAATTAACTATCAACAAATTACTACAAACTTATGAGTTGTTTTCCTCGTTATGCACCTATCTAATTGTTAGGGATTGTAATATCCTAAGTATCCTCTTTACTATATAAGGGTAATTAATCATTATAAAATAATACAACTAAAAATTTAACTAAGTAAAGAATGTTGGAAATGAATAACCATTTATCTAATATATCACATTGGGAAACTATCACATGTTTTAAAATCGAACATTGCTAAAGAAATCATTACACTCAATGAAATTAAAAGATTAATATAAAATATATAGAAATGAAAAAATATATATCAGGGTCAATCATCAAATGTACTATTGGCGATAGGTAAAAAATAATGGAAAATTTTTGATACATTGATACCATATTTCAAAATAATATAATATTTCAAAATAATATATAATTAGTAAATGATAAAATTCAAGATGGATTCAAACACATAAATCAGCTAAAAAAAATCATCAAAATAAATATTAAAAGCTATTAAATAAGATGGAATTACTTACATGGCTTGGCCAAGAGTACTTAGGTAATAAGTCGCGGTCCAATGGACCTATGACTTGAGGGCTAACCAAATGGCCAAGGCGATCTTCGTGCCAGCAATACTAGTAAATTACACCAACACACAAATGAAACTATTCATATATTCCATCAAATGAAGCTATTTTATATATTCCATGTTCTTAGTTGTGAGATTAGGTCCAAAACAACACGTATAGCTAAAATTAATATGGCAATTATCTTGAAGGCATATACCTATGGAAAATTCCACACCATCACTCTTTTAATGACGAAATTAGGAATGGATGAACAACTGGTTGTTAATGAGAGAATATTCTTAGATAGTCACATATCTTTGAAGGGTTGTGATGTGATATAGCGGTAATCTACCGGCAACTCCATCCTGAAGCATTAGATCATTAGTAAGTATAATTAACTTGGGTTTCGATAACCTTTTCCTGTTTCTATTTCACTTTTATTTAATTTCTATTCTTGTATTATCGTTAGCTATTGTTCATGAAATTAGTCCGGAAATTGTTTCTATTCCTATCTGTAACATTTGCTTTCCAATTTCTATTATTATACTTTGTATGGGTGTGATTGTTCATGGTATATCAAAATTGTTTTATTCTTATATTGTATGTGTTGGTAGATTGTTCATTCCTGTATTGTATCCATTGGGAGATTGTTCATGATAGATCAAAAATTGTTTCTATTCCTATTATGCATTGGTAGATTGTTCATGGTAGATCAGAAATTCTTGCTATTTATGTTTCTCTACTGTATGAAATTTCTCGCTATTGCTATTTCTATTTCTCTAAGTTACACCACCTTGCAATTTGGCCCGATGGACATGCAGTGGGCATTTTAGGTCCGGTGTTGAAATTTAAAATTGATTGGATGCCTTCTTGTTATCACAGCATCAGTTGGAATGAAGTATGCTGTTGCTCTGAAATAAGTTTTTATTTTGGGTTTACTTTTTTTCTAATTTTATTTGTTATTGAATATGTTTTCCAAACAATAAAAATAAATGGGATTATTATTTTAGGTTTTACTTTTTTTCTAATTTTAGTTTTTATTATTGAATATGTTTTACATTGATGAATTTGTTTTCTTGTGTTCATTTTAGGATGAGGAAATAAAAGGCACAAAAATTTTCAACAACAAACATCCGGTAAGGCTAAAGTGGACTCAGCAGTAAAGGAAGTAATAAGGAGTTTCCATTCGTGAAGAGAAAATAGACCACAAAATTTTGTTGCATAGCTATGCCCTCTATTAGGTTATTCTAATCTCCACTGGCATTGAGTACTTTTAAATAAATATATTAAAGGCCATTAGTGATTAAATAGATAATTGTCGATCAAGAAATTCGTTAATCATTAGTAAACTTGAATGGGTCAAATTATTTACTGCATAATTTGTTGGGTCGATTATTTATTGAACTAAGGATTTTCATGGATCTGGTGTCTATTAGAGTTTTCTTTAACTTACTGCTTGGGTAATTTTATCAGCCGAAACTTTTTGGCATTCAACATCCACGAGTTTGGGGTTGTGCTGGTATTAAATACTACAACTAAAATGAAAAAATTACAAAATAAAATAAAAATAAAAAAAATACATAAAAAATATTTTTTTTTTTTTTTTATTTTATAAAATATTAAATACTACAAAATTGTAGATTTCCATAAGGAGAATTGGATATTTTTAACCATGAAAAAATTGTAATCTCAATTATTGATTCTATCCAAGTGTTTTTTGTTCGCCATTTCCATCTGAATATAGATTTAAATTTGTGAAAATTTATGAAGGGAATATCGAACACAGTTTAGTGTGTGGTACACATCTAACTTGCCTGTACACAAGGTGGAAAATAGAAATATAGAAGAATTTAAATATATATACGTAATTTGAAAGACATAAACATTGTATTACATAGTACCTCTTTCATATTTCATTGAAAAATATTTACTTATCAATTTATGGATCTTGAACTCATTTTTTTACATAAATATTTCTCTACTCTTATGCTTACTAAGCTACACAGAGAAACTGCTACTTTGTCAAGTGAAAAATTATAAAACTATTAAATGCTACAACAATACATAAAAAATTAAAAATTACAACTAAAATTAAAACTAAATACAACAAGTTACTTGGAGCTTGGCATGCCAATGATGCCAACCGCCAACACAGACCTCCGAAATGCCTGCCTACTGCCAACATAGACCTCCGAAATGATGCCAACCGCCAACACAGACCTCTGAAATGTTCATTCTCACAGACGCAACACTCACAGATGCAACGCTCACACTCACAGACCCAAGGCTCACGCTCACAGTTGCTCAGACAAAAACAACAACAAAGTTCAAAAACTAAAGAAATTCGATGTGTCGTTGATATATAAATGTCTTTGTTTGAAAGAGTGTTAGAAGACAGAATATCTTTTGGACAAAAACATATTGCCAGATTGGAAAATATCCGTCCGACTAATTTTTTACACGTAAATTGAGGGTGTCATTACTGCACCGTTCAATTTGGCGTTTCACTTTTGATTGAAAACTAGATTGACTAAAACATTAACTTTTGGCGAAGAATTAATGAAATTAGAAAAAATGTTTTTGAATTTTTGGAGATCCGTTGTCGAAAGTGTGCACCCACCTCCATGATTCCACTGCAGGTGCAGTGGTATGCTTTTGTAAAGGTGTGGTAGGCCTTCTAGATTCTACTTTAGTTTCATAATTATTCAAGAAGTGCCTTGTTGAAAGTAAAATTTTGACTCATCCAAAGAATGAATACATGGACATTTGGACAAGCTCATCCTTTAATACCATAAATTGTCTTTACATATAGGGTGAAATTTATTTTGTTTCAATTTTTGTCACGAAAAAAAAAAACTTATAGGACAACTGTGTTTAACTATGCAATCCCCATCTTATAGTGTTGCATTTTTATTTTCAAAAAATCTATTCCTTTCCATTCCAAGCTTAAGATGAGCAATGAAGGACCATATATGGTTGTAGTAGCTCGAAAAAATTGATGAATCATTATTATTTCTAGGCTACTACTACCATATATGGTCCTCGTTGTTCATATTGAACTCTATACCATTGGAAGCACTCTTATGCATCACTAGTAGTGTTTTTAAGAATGAAGAATTGAAGTATTGTAGGATGGGAATTGTGTAGTGAAATGTTGCGTAAAATCATGAAGATAGGTGTTCATTTGCTTGTTTTATGAGAAAAAAACTATATTTTCACAAGTTCTTTAACTTAGGCATATAAAAGTATTTTTTTTTTTTTATTTAGAATTTTACTTTCTGATGAAAACAAAACTTGGAGAATTTTGTTAGCTTTTTTAATGACTATTTTTCAAATCATTTTTATTGAGATTTGATATGTGAATTTTGGCAATTGTTTCACAGTATGTTCCTTAAAATGAAAGGAATTATAATAAGTTATTTTGGTAATATTGTTGGAAATTTGAGAAGAAAACATAGCACAGAAACCAGAGCATAAACCAGCTAGATTAAACACGCATTAAAACAAGAACAACAAACACACAATTAACACAATGATTTACATGGAAACCAAATACGAGAAAAAAACCATGGGAAATAATAATAAGAATGCCTATTATTATTCAAGGGAGAATTACAAATATCCAACCCAGACATACAACCATCCTCTCCTCACAATATACTTTCGCTTGCACTTTCGCATTTTTCCCTCTACATTTTTCTCTACCTCATGGGTATGCTTCATTATATATAACATCTATTACTCAATTACACAGAGTAGTCATGAATAGATCACATAGTTACACAAAAAAATCATAAGTAGATTGCATGCATGCATATGTGCATGTGCACTGCATGAGAAAATTCCTTGGCATGTTTACAACAATCTCCACCTTGACAACAATTTACCTAATATCATGCCCTTAATTAATTTATCACACCTTTTACGCCTCAAACTTGAAGCCAAACACTATCACAACTTCTCTTCTCGACAATGACGTTACATGAACATGCGGCTGGAAGTCACTCCAAGCATGGACCATTCATCTCCAGCCGATTAACTTGTCTAATAGACCAGATGTACTTGTCCAAACTCATGAATCATAACCACAGAACAAATCACTAGCCACTATAGAACGATACTTGTGCTTATGTGTTTTGAAGCACCCATTTCCATGCTCGACCTAGTTTACCCTATATCCTATACAGCACCAGAATTGCAAAATGGCAGGATGTGTAACATTTCTTCATGTAAGTAACAAAATTCCTACTAGCGTAAATAATCCAAGACATATAACCATACTGTTTCTTCATCAACTCGACATAAACTTGAAGAAATATTGAAATGGAAAGAAAAGGGGATTTTTATGGGTTTCACATTATTCATAACAATTTTCTTGATTATCTTCACCACATAATTTTGTTGTGATAAACAAGCTTACCAACCTTCCGTGTTGTGTATTTCCATGCCCAGATTTATTTTGTTGCTCCCAGGTCCTTCATAACAAAGCGTCCTATTAAGCTGACCAACTTTGTTGATCTAAACATGTGTGTGCTTTCAAAATAAGGATACCAGTTATCACCACCAAGACAATGAATATACCATAAACAAAATGGTTATACTCACTTCTTGTAAATTTGATTCACCATAGAAGGAATCAAACATCTTGTACCATTTTCCTAGCATGCCTCAAGCCATGCAATGATTCTTGAGTTTGCAAAAAAAATCCTCCTGTTCTGCGATTCTGAACTAATCGTTGTGTTTTCTCCATATACATCCCATATAGGAGATTCATCAAACAATGCCTCTCTGTCCATGATGATTCTGTGGGTAGTAGGATCCCCTAGACTGCACCCGCTAACATCATCACCATATCAAAGAATCTACACAACGATCCTAGGTCTCATAAAGGCGATAAAAACCATAAGCATCACAACGAATAATTTCACATTTGAGTAAACACCAAATGACTTGTTCATACCTCTTCTGAATCTTATAGTAGAAACAACTGGTGCAGGTTACTGAATAGAAAAATCACTTATGTCCACAACTATTACTGCAACTTGGAATTATAGAACGTACCTGTTGATCCCGCTTCCTTTCAATGCTTTCCAGTTCCATGGATATGAACTTACCTTCATCATATATTCTCAAAACACTTGATTGGCCTTCCAACACATCAACCTTTCTGTAGACCCACCTTTCTAAACTGGAAAAACTACTCCACCTCAAACTTTTCATTGAATTCTTTGACCAAATTAGAGTAAACAGAGCTCAATCGCTTCACGTACCTCGAGACATTACAATGCAATTCCTGAAGCCTTTATAGTTTCATTACATACAGTATGGACTTTAATACCACGGGATCATAAACACATGGACCCAGAAAACCTGCTTTGACTTTTAAAACAAATTTAATAACTCTTTCTTAGGAATTAAAGGTTAACCTAACACGTACCCCACATAGTCAATCTACCTATATCTATGTATAGACTTTTTCATAGGTGACCTAATAAACCGGTACTCATGCCTATCTAGGTCTTACATACATATTCCCATTTACAAGCAATCATGTTTACAACTCTAAAGTAAATACAATTTTATTTTTATTTTATTTTCTGATGACTCAACCATCACCTCATGCACCTTCTATGAAAACCACGGGTGGCGGTAGGTAATAGATAAACAAAACTGGCATCAACCATGCACGTAGGTTTGAATTTCGCGTCTATTGTGGAGTCTTTGGATGCTTGTTGTGTTTTCAACAATCCTTCTTGAGATGCCCGGATTTACCACAAAACCAACATGTTGCCTTACCCTTTCTATATTTTGGCAAATTTTGGTTGTACCTTTGTGGTCTTTCCCTCCTTCTGTAGTTCGATCTATGACCACCATTGCTTATGTTGTTGAGGTTTCATTACTGGATATTTTCCTCATCTCATACAACAAAGATCCCACAACAATGTTATAATCAATGGCATCCGTTGTGTTAAACCACCTGATTGTGATGAGATGATCCCAAGACTCAAACAATGAACACAATAGAAAGTAACCTCCTTGTCTTCATCTTTGAACTTTACTTCCATATTAGTTAGTTGAAAATCAAAGTATTGAAGACATTCAAGTGAAGAGTAATTTTTGTACCTTCTTTCTTTCGCAAGCTGTACAAATGCCTCTTAAAGAATATTTTGTATGACAGTTCTTTGTCAATGAGACTCTCCAATTTAGTCTGAACCTATTCTTGTCTCCTCTTGACCCAATGTTAAACAATACCTCATATTCCAAACACAAGCGAATAGTATTGAGGGCTCTTTCATCCAAATCTTTCTAGTCCTCATCTATCATGCTTGCGAGTTTCTTTGACTTTCCAGCCAAGACCTGCGATCTTTGTTACCTGTGAAACCAAATCCTGCGTCTTGAGTTTTCATAGAAAAAAGTTTTATCCCACCTCAAATCATATAACTCTACACTTTCACATTAACACAAAAAGCTCCAAAACCACTACTTATAATGTAACATACCCGCTACCTAAATCAAAGTTTTCCGATCCTCCGTTGGACTCGAACCCTTAAGAAAAATGCTTGATGGAGGCCAGTAAGCAGCTCTTCTCTCCTTCTCGTTCCCGTAGGATGGGCAGGTTATGTTCACCGGTCCAAATTGAATCTGTTGACTTTTTGTATTTACGGCTTGATTGCCCTGATAATGTCAAACATTGACTCTGGCCTTAGAACCCTGGCCGGTGTCGAAACCAATGGGAATATGGATCCCTCACGAGAGTGCGTGAATGGCCAATAGGAACAAGCCTCAACAAGGGTAGAGAACAGCAAATGAGAAACACCAGTTCTTGAGGTTAAGAGTGGCATCTGGGATGGCAGAGAGGGAAACACGACACAATGGTCGACATGACAGGAGGGGACCCACTTCACACACCACACTGTGGAACCCCTCCCCATTAAATGAAAAATGGCAGGGGTTCGGAATCCACCTGGGATTCATTGATTGTGATGATTTAATCTATTTGTTCGAGAGTTGTGTGTCAATTCGGACCCCATTAAAAGTAGGATCGCCAAGGGGAAACAGAATCGTCCTCATCCATAGATCGTGGGTGGACTGGCCATCGAGATCTACTCGCTACTTAATCTAAAGCATAATCCCGCATCTTGGCAAGTTAACACCTTATTTCACATCTAATGGTCATTCTGAGGACCGGATCCTCGGCATAATCTCTTAGTTCGCGGAGACTTACCATCCGCGAAAATCGATTTCGATCCAGGAGCTCCCGGGTGTCGATGAGCTCTCTTCTAGCTATAGCCCCTCGGCTGTATGCGGGTCCCTTGACGGCTCTCATAAGACCACGATCTTATATCCTCCTATCGGGTTTTACACTCATGATGTCCCAACAACTTGGTTCCCCGATCCCCAAATCTCGATACACTCCTCTACTGCCTTAGCCTCACGGGCTAAGTCTTTGAGTCAACGTGACCATGACACTGTGACCACAACCTTACCTCCTCGGGGGTTTGGACTTCGGAGTTCCTGATATGGACTTCGCCCGTGATTTCGTTCTCCAGAATCGGTGGTTGGCAGATAGAAATCCCACTTATCGAGATTTCACGGTTTGCAATTCCAAAATGCGCAAACACCTTATCACCAGTCGATATCTGATGGCCCAAACAGATCAACAACTTCGCAGCCGGACTTTTCACGATGCATGGAATTCTTTGCCAGCGTCCTCCACTCAAGATGGGCCGGTTGATTTCTCTGAAGTTTGAGACTTGTGATAATCGATCATGCGACCTCGAGACTCCGATTTCAGAATAACCGATATCCGTCGAAGGTCGAAATGCTGGTGATGAAGGGTTAGACCACAGCACCTCCTAACTCCAGAATCGGCTGGATGACGGGTAATTGGACCAAGAATCTAATGGTCTAGATCCATTCTTCCCTCGCACACTCCAGAGACTAAACTACGAACATCTTAACTTTGATTCAGCGGTGATGGGATTTTGGATTAGATCCAGCGGCACCAGTTGTCTACCTTGTGCATTCTTCCGCTGCCGTGTTGGATCACGAGCTCAACGGTCAAATGTTCTCTGGGCCTTGGGCTCTCGATCCACGATTTTATCTCTATTCGAAAGATAGAGAGAAAAAAAAGGGGCAAGGTATTTAATGCCCTTGTTACTTTCGTCATTCTAACAATCATGAATGGCTATGGGTCATTCAACGAGACCTCATTCAACGAGTTCTCATTTACTTATCCCTAAACTACTACCTCCGGAACCTTAAGAGGGTCATTCCTCCTAAATTACATGGTTATTAAGACTTTTCCATTCAAGTCATTTTTCCAGGTTAAGGTGCGGCCTTTCTAAGGAGGGAATCTCTGCAAGAGATATATTCTAGGGCTTTCCTGGAAACGGATAAGGGGAAACAACTTCCCAGGAGCGAGGTTTGGAAGACTAACTTAGTTCAATCTAGGCAAAGTAGATTTATTTTATCAACGTAAGTCGTGCATAGTTTCCTCTATGATAAGCATATATCAATTCATTCATATCAAACCTTGCACAAAACATTCTTATCTTGAAATGCGTTAAGCAATTTCCGCAGTTCTATGAGCATATATACGCCGCACACACGCACACACACACACACACACACACACACACACACACATATATATATATATATATATATATATATATATATATAAATTTCAAGATGCAATATGTAAGACACTTATCGAAATACCACCATAAATTAGGTCGCGACCTCTTGTGAGAGTGCTCGTTTCCACACCCAACCGTAGGCATAGTGACTACCAGTGAATTTACCACTATACCGAGATGAGACCACGATGTTGTTGAAATTTTGCGTCTCCCGCAATGCCGATGACCGGGGCCGAAGGTTTGGAATCCTTCCCCTCTACTATCGCGACTCTCATGTAATGCGATTCCCCTCGCGTATCCCCTGATAAACTTCTACCATATGCCTTATCCTCTTGAGAGGTTACGTGTGGCACAATTACCCTACGCCGCCGTCGAGCTGGCCGGCTCTATGGATGGGTGGTTCACCATCCCATCCCTCATCAAGTTGTCCACCTACCAGCCCGCGAGACATTAAATTTGGGGCCAGTGAGCGGCTTTTGGTTCTCCGGGCGAGTGGACTTCTAAATATGGTATTAATTCTCGGTGGAAGTTAATGCCACCTTTCGAGGTGCCTTCCACCACCTTTTTTCAGCGATCGTGGTCTATTTTTCAGCACCTTCCCTTCTCAGCAGTCTTGCAATACATTCAAAATGTTATCCACATTCATTTACCTCTTCCTAAAGGTCCGTTACATCACATATTCATATTTATGGAGTTTTCCATAGTTCTTGGCGAGTCCGGTTATATTTACAAGGCTGGGAAGCGAGGTGTTACAATTCCCTCACAAAGGAACATAGATCTCAATGTTCTTATATTTTAACATGTATTGTATGTATAGAAGTAAACAAATCGGATATGCTGTCTCATGGAGATCCTCCATTTCCCATGTAACCTCCTCACGGGCCAAAATGTTTCCCTTTGCCTTGACCTATCTGTGGATTACGTGCGGAGCGGGGTTTCGCTACATCCGGTATGCATTAGGGTTAAATTTATAGAATTCTCCCTCTGGTTCCACCTAGATCTGGAACCCGATGAAATTATATGGTTATTATCATGTACATATTTCTTCAATAATGAAACATGGAAAACGTGTTGCTTTTTCGTGAGGAGGAAATTAACTGGTAGATGAGCTGGATGCCCAACTCTATCTAGAACCTCAAGGGTCCCTGTCTAGGGGTGCCTTAATTTAGCCTGAGCTCCCATTTTAGGAAATCGCCTTCTAAACAGTGCAGAGGTATACATGGTCTTCCGTTTTGAACTCTCTTGGAGTCTCTTTTTTGATCAACATAACTTTTAAATAGGATTAGGTGACCTTGATTTTGTTTATGCGGATCTTGTTGTTCCATCTCTTTCAACACTGTCAGACCCCGATAAATCCTGTTCACAGGGGGTTACTCTAGCTAATGGTGTATTACTGCATCTACCATAGAGGGCCACCGGAATGGACTCATCTTTAGGATGCTTGGTAGCTATTGTTGTAGGCAATTCTACCAATGGCAATTAGTCTTCCCATTTTCTGGGTGATGCATTACATGCATCGGTAACATATCCTCTAATATATGATTCACTCTTCTGTGTCCATTGGTTTGGGGTGATAGGCGGTGCTAAAAAAAAAAACTTGGTCTCTAAACCGCCATCAGTGATTTCGAGAGAAATTTTGAAGTAATTTTTGTATCTCTGTCGGATATTATCTCTCTCGGCATTGTGCGGTCGGAACACCTCATAGATACATGGGCGATATCTATCGTATGCCGAATCGATTTGTGAGGGGATGAAATGGCGGACCCCTTTCGGTTTATCCATACTACCATAATGGCATCATTCTTTTGGTTGAATTTGGTAATCCATTGATAAAATCCATGGAGATGGTTTTCATTTCCATGGGATAGGTATTGTTAAAGGGTGTAGTAGTCTGGAGTGTCGATGTTACTTTAACCTTGTTGATGGGAGAAATTGTCCGTCCATCAATTGAAAGAGTGGAACGGTCCGGAGTTGTCCAATAACCCAAGCCGTTGGGGTGAACCCTCCCTAACGGGTTTTAGCAGCTCAGATTGGTGGCTCTAAGGTCCTAAAGGCAAGAGAAAACTAATCTAAACTAACTAATCTATCTAAAACTAATATAAAACTAACTAAAATTAACTAAATAAAGAAATTAAACTAACTAAAACTAGCTAATACACTAATCTAATTAAAAACTATTAAATTAAACTAAGACTAAATACTAACTACTCTAACTATTATATACCAATCTACTAACTACTATTACACTAATTCTAACAATTAAATGTCTAATTACTAGTTATACTACAACTTATCCACAAATATACAATATACGCAATTGGCAGATTTAAATAAGAGCACAGCAAAACTCGTAGTAGCTGCATACAAGACAACAAGATATGTTTTTGATTTTTATATTTTATGAAAAGAAATAAAACTTACTTGAGAAATTAAACGATCTAATATATTCTTGAAATTAAACAATCTAATATAAATCTAGCTAGACTTATATCTAAAACTAAACTACAAATAAGAGCGATTAAACAAAGTGAATAAGCTGACCTAGAAGCGGCTCTAATATGTCAGTGTGTGATGAATCGAGAGAGAAATTTGGTGAGGAGTAAATTTCATCGGTTTGATCCAAAGCTTCACAAATTAGCGATAGAACATACGCTTCTTGAAGTATGTTATGGGACAAACAAGACATAAAAATCATAACAATCTTGCGGTTATAAATCTACCCGCAATAGGGAAACTTGTTATGCAAAAATTTATATTTAATAATCCAACTTATGAAGAGAGAAGTAATAATAAAAGTTCACAAACTGAATTAAGCAATTTATATGTTCTTTAAATACTTAGAAGAAAGCCGGATATGGATAACCATTATTAAATTATATCATTTACAAAATGATTAAGATAGATAAAGTAGTCGTAACGGATACAAATTGATATACACAACATGAGACAAAATATTGATATAATGAGAAGCTAAGGTAACAAAACACCAAATCCTGCCTCAATCTGTAATACAAAGCTCCATATCCTTATTCTCCCCACCGAATGAGGATGTCCAAGTAATACAAAAATAATAAGTATATATAAGTTTCTCCGGGGTAAAAACTTCCTATTAAATTATATCATTTGCAAATGATTAAGATAGATAAAGTAGTCATTAACCAGATACAAATTGATATACACAACATGAAACAAAATATTGATATAATGAGAAGCTAAAGCTGTAACAAAACACCAAATCCTGCCTCAATCTGTATTAAAACTCCATATCCTTATTCTCCCACGAATGAGGATGTCCATTATTACAAAAATAATAAGTATATATAAGTTTCTCCACAGGGTAAAAACTTCCCTATGGATAACATCAAACTGTTTTACATAATCTGGGAGATATCCCAAAATCAACTAAACTAGGAAATCAAAATGCAAGTAAAATATCTCAAATATCTCCTAACTGCTCATCAAATCCACTTCCATTTTGAATTTATCTGCAATAGACCAAAAATATCAAGTTAGAAAGATATTTCATTAACAAAACAATAAAAAATTGATCCTACAGACCTAGCTACAGAATCATCTGATTCTGTAGCTAGTCTAAAATAGCATACAGGATCAAATAAATATCAAATCAAATCTCTTTAAAATAATTCAATCCAATTTTCTTTTAATAAACATTAAAAATGAATCACTAATGACTCACATGATTTTCTCATTCAAATTAAACAAATTCAAAAGTAATTCAAACGAAACAGGGGTAGGAGTACTCTGTTTCACGGTTACCATAATCAGGTCGAACAGTAACTAGACTGTCCCGTATCCAATTAAAATCCAATAAGATCAAAATCCAATAACCAAATAGAGAGGCAATTAAGCTCTGTTTCGATTTCCATTATAGTCAGGTAAACAGAATCGAAACCAAACATTTTTACAAATCATTTCGCATCCAATTCAAAAGTAGAGCAATCAAGCAGATCATATGCAATGTTGTGTTTTTCTAAAATAGGAGATACGATTAGATCAAAATAGGATTGTTTTACAATTATCATAATTGTTATGGCTCAACGGTTCGCATCACAAGTGGATTAATTCAGACAGATACGTGAACCAATTCATGCAAAATCATAACCAGATTGATTCGACTTTGACCACAATCACTATAGAATTGACATAAGTGCAAATAAACTCTATTGGATTTGAACGAAATGGTTAATTCCAAATAAGTCGCGACAGGGTTTAATATAGAAAAAAATCATGAATCAATCTCGTTTCACAAATCCACTTGAAACAGAATATCTATCGTAAAAACGAATTCAAGTGATAGCAGGGTCGATCAAACCAACAACCAGCTGGGTCTTTCACATAACCGTTACGAATTGTTTTGGATGTATTTTAATAGGATCATATTGAGAATAATCTGAATTGCATTCCTGTAACAGTTAACCATATCACAATTTTTGCCAACCATAACGTATACATTATAACCAATTCGAATCGAAACTTGATTGTGTTTAAAATTGAAATGCGAAACAGCTTGTGTCTATAATAGATACAACGACTTCAATTAGCAACAGAACATCCCAAATTAAGCTAAATGAAACCAATCAAATCCATACCACGATCAATCGAATCGAAGACAATCCAATCAAAGATAAACTGGGAAAACATAATTTGATTAATCAAAACAAATCTATGTACATATAGTATGACATAGCAAATCCAGGCTGTAATCAGAGTTATTCAAAGAATTCGAATTCGTTATATCAACAAATGATAGTACATACCAGTGAGGCTGCTCAAACTATGCCAATTTTGAATTCACGACCGTTGTAGCTGCCTCGACATTCTTAAACAAGATAGAGCCTATTGTTCTCTGTTTCATATCAGTGGTCTGTAACTCAGCCTTTTGATTGGTAAGCCTTGCAACTTGATCCTCCAAATAGTGAATTCTGGACTATAACATTGCCACATCGAGATAATACCTCTCTAACCACGAGCCGCACTGATCACACGGTGGCGCTGTAGACTTAGGTAAAGAAGGAGAGGGTTTGGATGAAGGACCGAGGGCTTTACATGGCAGCTTGATGCCAGGGTAATCAAGGTTGTTTTGCAAGCAAGGTGGTAGGTTCGACACGAAGTCAAACGAGGGTTTTGCACACAGACCTTCGGAATAGGGATATTCACTTGCCAAAAAACGTTCAACCTCTGAATCAGAGTCTTCACTCAACACGACAGGGCTTGGATTGACAGGGGGTTTCAGCTTATTCATCACCATACGAGAGATTAGACGGGCAGTATTTTTGCCTATGGCGTTTACAGTGGGTTTGGCTTTGGGTTTCTTTCCCATAGGCTTGACAGTCTCGACATCCTTGGTCACAGAGTGGGGTAGGTCGATAGGTGAGTCGGGAAAGGGTCTAGGTAACAGAACATTGTAGGGTACCGGGGGTATAGTTTTGTTCTCGATCACCACAGGTTTGTCAACCTGTGGTGGATTCAAATCCACAAAACTATTGCGAGTAAGGAAATCGTTCCAACAGTCTCCGTGTAACTCCAGATGAAAAATGACAATAATTTTAACCAACCCATAGTGAAAAAGGTTGCTATCAGCCTGGTTCCTTTTGTATCTCTTAGACATTTTAAACAAGCTTCTATGCAGGTAGTAAGGCATATTAAGCTCATAGCCCATGAAAACCATAAGCAAACGAAGGTGGTGTAAGAA
This sequence comes from Picea sitchensis, assembly GCA_010110895.2. Taxonomy (NCBI): domain Eukaryota; kingdom Viridiplantae; phylum Streptophyta; class Pinopsida; order Pinales; family Pinaceae; genus Picea; species Picea sitchensis. The sequence continues at coordinate 20,673 of SNQJ01S0143014.1, forward strand.
AACAAACCCATACCGACCCTCGCAGGTGATAAACTGTTTGAGTATCATCAAAAAATCGTGCCAACGTTGCTTGAGCATATTCACGAGCAAACCTTTGTCACAGGAGCTAACCTTACGTGACTGGAAGAGAAAAGTCCAAGGGACTTCTTCCACTTTGCAATACTTGGACCATCGTTGTCCAGTGGCAGGCAACCCCGTAGCTAAACTGAGAAATTACTCATCAATTTCCAATTGAACATCTCCGACCTTGGCTCGACAACCATCAAAGGTTAAAGTGAATTGTCGGGCAACACAGGGGTTAAAACCATTAAACTTTTGTATGAACGGGAGCCATCCAAATTCCTCAAGGTCACTATGGGCACTGTCGAACATCAACAGAGCTTGGCTACTATTGGGTTCATCCCTTACGACTGGAGCCATGGTGCGAGCACATGGTAAGGGTTTGGGTCGAAAACACCAACACACAGGAGCAAAGTCGTTTGGGCTAACAGCTACAAACGATCAAAGGGGAAGCATTAATGTGCGCATGCAAGGGTGGTGGGATTAATCACCACCATGCATAATAGTATTGGCAAAGTACAACCGACGAATTAACCCAATGTTGAAGCAATCATAACATAGCTTAAACCTTATCATTCGGCCAACCCAAGAATCAAACGGTAGATGATATATCAATGCGCCATTGTAATATTTCAAACCATGAATATTCAATGTGAAATCAAAACCCAAATTGTTTTAACCAACGCACCATTGCATAAATGTTTGATCAAAGGCTTTTAAAAAATTGTGACAATCGATTTTATAAAATTGACAAGACGAGTGCTATAACAATAAGGATCAAATCATATATATGAAAACAATAATAAACCATGACCCCTATGTAATTCAAAGACTAGGCAAGTTTCAAAAGACATAAATGTTCATGCTCAATGCATTACCAGTTTAATAAAATCCAATTGCGCAATCAAAGTAGAAATAGGCAAACAGGCATAGTTCGAAAATCCTTACAGCCACTTAATGATAAATGCCAAAGGTAAGTGCCACTGAAAATATCGATAAAAGATCATAACAGTTCAAATAACGATAGAGGAGTTTTCACACTTACATTCGTGAAAACCAAATGAAGACCAATTTGCAAATGTCGGAAGAAATGAAATTATCGTCTATTTGGAAGATGCGACGACAATTTGAAGTCCAGAAGACATAGGTGTAGGCATCTTATAGGTCAATAGAAAAAATTGTATTGGCTGCCAACAATGGCGACACACTGGGAGAAGCAGTTATCTCTGTTAAAAGAAATAAATTCAGATTAGGACAACACAGAAAATTTCAACTCAACAACAACCAGAAAATTGTACAAACATCATCATTTACCATCTTTTCCAGTGATGTTTTAAAAGATGAAAACTAATAACAGTCTTAAGATCAGTAACTCACGATATTAATGATAAAATCTTCAATACTGTTGGCATGGCCACTACTGCCAGCAGGCGTCCATAGCCTCGACAGGGTTTCCATTTAACCCACTCTGATATCTGTATCCTGTCAAGAAGTTCTAGATCAGAATAAAGGACATTAAAGAGGTTTCTTATATTTTTTTGCAGATTTTCATGTACCCGACATTGCTTCGCTGCCAGCAGGCCTGTTCAGTACACTGGTGAAGTTGTCTTGGCGCCATGCATGCATTTACCCGCTGCCAGCGGACCTGTTCAGTATCTCGACGGGTTTACAAACACTTCCCACAGCTCTTATTAATAATTTTATTTTGTTTTTCTTTTGTAAATAGCTGAGCAGGGTGACGCTGAAAGTCTTCATATTTTAACATATTTTTTCAGACCTCATCAGAATTTTTTAGCACTATCATTTATTCAGCTCCAGAGATGTTTTATTTATAAAAACAACTTCCTATGACAGGGAGACATCTTTTGAGTCATTCCTTTACGGAAAAGGAACAGTGTAAAAAGATAATAGATGATCATGACAAACTTTGCTCAGAGATTGAAATCAGTAAACTTCTTTCAAACAACGAAATTTTCCAACATAAATATCATTTTCAGAAATATACTACTGATGTTCGCACAATCTTTTAGAAGTTATTTTAGCGAAGAAATTTTTCTATGGTCTTTGTCTGAATGGCTCAGTGCACAGGTATGCGTATTTTTCAAAAAACACAAAAAACTGATCAATTCAAATCAAAACCAAAATATAAAACAAAAAAAAGAAATATTTACATAATATACAAGGGGAATTTATCAAGCAAAGTATCTTTTCAGGGCTTGGCCATTCACCAGATAGGTGTCAAGCTGCCCTTCAAGATTCTGTAATCGAAAGGAACTAGGACCCAACTTTTCAGCAATCAAAAATGGCCCAAGCCATAAATTTTGAAACTTGGTGTGCTCACCCTTTCCTTCGTGTGGTTTGTCCCACTTCAAGACGAGATCGCCTACTTCAAAATTCCTATTAGAGGCAGAATTAGAATCGAACCAGCTTTTAATCAGTTGTTGATGTTGATCTAACTTACACTTAGCTTGAGTTCTTACTTATTCCAACTTCATCAAAGTGTTAATACGGATTTCTAAAGGGGGACAATCTTCTTCTTGGACTTTTTGTGACAATTGAAGTGAAGGAAGAAGAATGTGAGGTGGCAAAATGGCTTCTCTGCCATAAACGAGGAAAAAGGGGGAGTTACCTATAGTGGCTTTGGGTGTTACCCTATCATCCCACAGTGCATTCAGCAGTGCATTGTGCCAGTTCTTGTGATTTTCAGCTACGGTTCTCTTGATAATTTTGATCAAGTTCTTGTTTGTTGATTCTGCTAAGCCGTTTCCCTGGGGGTAGTAACTAGCAAAATACTTCAGCTTTATTCCTTTCTCCAAAGAGAACTCACTCATCTCAAGAGAGGAAAAGTATGAAGCGTTATCAAATACTAGACAATCAGGGATACCGAAACGAGTGATGATATTCGAGTTCAGAAAAGCAATCACCTGACTTGTGTTAACAGTTCTTAGCGCGGAGGCTTCAGACCATAGAGTAAAGTAATCAGTGGTTGTCACAATATACTTGTGTTATTGTGAGGATGGAGGGTTAATAGGACCTATGATATCAAGGCCCCATTGCTGGAAAGAAGAATCGACTGAAACGGGTTACAAGGGAAAGGCTGGTTTTTGCAACCGCCCTGATGCTTTCTGACAGATGATACATTTACGACACAAGGCATGGGAATCCCTAAAAGGTGTAGGCCAGTAGTAACCGGCTCTTAAAACCTTATGAGCAGTGGTATCGCCATCGAAGTGACCACCAGCTTCTCCGGCATGCAACTCAAGCAAGACTCTTTCTGCTTCGTCTTTTTCAAGGCAGCGCATCAGTACACCGTCAAAATTCTGACGAAACAGTATACCGTTAATTAGATGAAAGGAGGCGGACTTTAGTCTCAACGCTCTTCTCTTGGCGGGGTCAAGGTGACGGGGGGTTGATCCATGTTCAAGACAAAATCTAATATCGTCATACCAAGGACTTACGAGGTTTTGCGTGCAACAGATCAAAGTTTGATCGTGTTGTTCTAGGTCTGACGTATCACTATCCTCTTGCTGTCCTATTTGTGAATCAACAACCAACTTACACAATCCTTTTCCTCTCACAATCCGTGTTGGGGTGATCTCTAAGTCATACTCCTGCAAGGAGGTGACCCAGTTGGCTCTCTTCTCTCCTAACTGTTTTTGCACTAACAAGTTCCTTACGGCAGGGTAGGGGACAATGACCTTCGTCCTTGACTTCAAAAGATAGGACCGGAAATGCTTAACTGCTTTGAAAACAATGTAGGCTTGCCGATCAACCGCTGGGTAGTTAAGTTAAGCAACTTTGAAAGTAG
>SNQJ01S0143016.1:0-24539 GCA_010110895.2 Picea sitchensis
TGGATCTTATCATCCACTTCTCCTCTATTTTGTTGAACTTCAATGATTTGATTTATTCTTCTTGTAAGATCATTTGGTTCTTCATTCGCATCCTTCCAGAGTTTTATCATCGGAAGATCAAGATTAATAGGAAGAATACCATAAGTTCCATAAAATAATTGGAAATGAGACATACATATGGATTTCTTGGTGCCGATTATGTTTTCCCATAACGCATATTTTAAATGTATATGCCAATATTTTTTTATTTTCTGTCAAAACCTTCTTGATTATAGTCATCATACTGTTGTTAGATCATTCTGCCAACTCGTTTCCATGAGGATAGTAAACTGTAGAATGACCTATAATAATATTATATTTTTGACAAAAATTGATCATTGCAATAGATTTAAAAGTGTGCACATTATCAATGACTATTTTCCTAGGACAACCGAATCTTGCTAGAATATTCTCTTCCAAAAAAATTATTACCACTGAATCTGTAGCATTCCGAGTTGGAATATCTTCAACCCATTTTCTAAAATAATCAGCAGCAGTCAAAATCCATCTATTTTTAGCACTTGATTGCGAGTGAATTTATTCGATAAAATCTAAGCCCCGTTGTTGGAAAGGAGATTCCGCTTTAACTGGAATTAAAGGTAAGGCGGGAACATTTTTCTTACCAGCAAACAATTGGCACGAATTTCAATCTCTGACCCTTGCGTTTACATCAATGAATAATTTTGGCCAATAATATCCTACCCTTAAAAGTTTGTAAGCTATTTCTCTCCAAGCATGATGTCCTCCACATATTCCTTTATGGAATTCATCAATGAAGTATTCTTTTTATGATTATGTAAGGCAACATAACAAGAAACCCAAAGGATCCTTCCAATATAACTTGGAATCATTGATGATTAATTGCTTGTAACTTAAATGGTCTTGCCTTATAAGGAGTCATATTATTTGGACATTGCAGAGTAAGGAGATATGAAACTATGTCACTATATCAGGATGAAGAAGAGAACTTATCATCAATCTGATTAATATGTTCTTGATCATCAATTTCCTCTATATCATAGAAATAATCATGACATTCAAATTTATTTATTCCAAGAGCTCTGAAATTTGATTCAACTAGCATCCTTTCCAGACCTTGACCTTTTACAATTTTGGTTGGTTTAACTTCTAGATCAAATTCTTTAATTTTAGCCAACCATTTTCCTCTCCTTCCATCACTGTTTGGTTGTACCAATATATCTTTAATTGTGTTTGTTGGTACGTAGGCAATTATTTTTTAGTGTAAGACATATGTTCAAAAAGATTTAAGTTCTTTCACCATTGCATAAGCCTACTTTTCTAGAATATCATATCTTATCTTTGCATCTCTAAGGATTTTATTGAAAAAGGCATTCGGTTGTTCGAATCCTTCTTCGTTTTTCTGAAGAAGCACTGCTGTGTTAGTGTATTCAGATGCAAAAGAGAAAATCAAAAAATCCTTTGTATAGTTGGGACTTACCAGTACCGGTGCTTCTCTTTTCGCTTTCTTCACACGTTCGAAGGACGCTTTTGCTTCTGTGGTACATTTTACCTCACTATCCTTTTTGAACATATTTGTAATCAATTTAACTATTTCAGAAAAATTAGGAATAAATCTCCTTACGAAATTGATTTTTCCTAAAAATGATTGAATTTCTTTTCTATTTCTAGGAATTTTGATTAGATCAATAGCTTCAACTCTTTTAGGATCAAATTTTATTCCATCCTTTGATACTATATATCCTAGAATCTTACTTTCCTGCATAGTAAAATGTGATTTCTTGGGGTTTAGTGACAAACCAAATTTTCTGCATTTGTCAAAAGTTTCTCTGAGGTGAACCAAGTGTTTTGTATTAGAATAAAAAAAACTGTCAGATCATCCATATAAATAACAAAAAAATTATCACACTCACCAACAAATGCTATATCCATTTCTCTCTAAAACGTTTCTCCTGCATTCATTAAACCAAAAGGCATTTTATCATACATGAAGGTTCCCCATGGAGTCGTAAATGAATTTTTCTCTCTATTGTCTTTGTGAATAGAAATTTGATTTTATCTTGATAATCCATCTATCATAGATATTCTATTAGCCCCTACCACCTTTTCAAGAACATGATCCAGTTTTGGGAGAGGATAATTATCTTTTAAAGATGACTGATTTAGGTTTCTAAAATTGACACATAGTCTTATCTCTCCATTTTTCTTCCTGGCAGGGACCAAGTTGGCTACCCATTCAGAGTATCTGAGGGGAACAATGATCTTTTCTTCAAGTATATTTTTAACCTCCCCTTCTATTACCGACAAAAGAATTGGATTTATTTGCCAAAGTTTCTGCCTAAAAGGCTTAATACTTGGCTTTAAAGAAATTTTATGGTCGATAATAGAAGTGTCATAGGTTTTTAAATCTTCATAAGACCATGCAAAAATATCTTTGTACTATTTGAGTATCTCAACATATTTATTCTTTACATCAATCATAATATATTTATATATTTTAACCATTTTAGGGTTTTCACTTGTTCCTACATTACAATCTTCAACCTCTTCAGGTTGGGGCTGCAGGGTAGACTTTAGAGGTATGTAATTTTGGTCAAACAACCTTTATAGTGGAATAAGACCTTTGGGAATTTGATTATTTTTTAGTACCAACATTCTATGATTTGCGATTTTGTCTTTGAACTTTTCTGGATTTTATCCTTATTGCATAATCCAAGTAAGATCGTTCTGATTTTCCTGATCAATGTGAGACTCGGAAAACTCATCTACCATTTCCAGAAATTGCTTGATTTGTTCATCATCCTCAAACAATTGCCAATTTTGAACATTTTTTTGGGATCAAAGGATTATGCCTCATATCAATGTGATATTTTAATTTTAAAACAATGGGAGGTATAAACGTTGCTACATCTTTAGCTAAAGAATCAACTTGTTGATTATGCAATCTAGGAATAGAATGAATATTAAAAGATAAGAAGAAATTTTCTATGAGATCCCAAGCACAGTTTCTATAAGACCTCATTCTCAGATGTTTATCTTGATATTGTTGTTTTATTTGTTTTACAATGAGCTCAGGATCACCATAGATTATTAAATGTTGTATTTTTTTATTTTCTTGCAGCTTCTAATCCTAAAATTAGCGCTTCATATTGACATACATTATTGGTGTAATCAATATCCCATTGCAATCTATATGAAAAAGGAATGTAATATTCACCACCTGGTGCCACAAATAGATCTCCAACGCTTTATCCTTCTCAAGATGAAGCACCATCAAAGAACATTTTCCACATCCCGCCTCTAAATTTATATTTTTCTTTGAGAATTCAATTTTTTGATTTTATCTTTCTGTACATTCATCAAGATCATCATCTATAGATAAAATACAATTACCTAAATCCCAATCAGCAACATAGAATGGATAATTATTAGGGTTTTTGGGTCACTTACAGTATAAGCCAGTCTAGTTTATCTGTACAGACAGGTAAATTGTCCACCAAATATTGGAATTGTAGCGTATGTCATATATAACTGGACTAATCCTCCTAACTTGGCACCCCAAGATCTTGATAAAATCATGCCATACTTGGCAGGAACGTCAGCAACCACCACATCCATATGAATACTTTTGACTGGAACTTGAGTAAGATTTACAACCAAATCCTTAATCATAGCTAGACACTTAACCTTTCTAGAATCAAAAGAATACAAATTTTGATAAGGTTTGGTAATTTGAAGGCCCAATTTTTCCATTATAATCTTAAGCATTAAATTGTGTGAAGCACATGAATCTAACATGCAATTGTGTAGTAAGTGATCATGTACGGTTAATGAGATATATAATGGAGCAACAAAATATTTGTTGTTCTCAATGTGTGGTCCAAACATGATCGTAGGTTTTTCATCTTGCAAGTTAATTACATCGTCTTGACATTTAGCATCAAAAAAATTTATTACCTTTGAAATTTGTTTCTTATAGACTAGATTTCTAGCAAGTTCAACTAGAGGAACTGAATTTTAATTTTATTCAATTCATTTTCCAAATTGAAGATACCAACTGATTTTTCGAACTCTCTGGTCTAAACTTCAACTTATTTATTTTCCTTCTTCTTGGTTTGAGTTTCTTTTTTTTCAACATATTTAATTCAAGCAACTTGATTTTTAATAGGTTCTTTTTAAATTACTGGCTCATTAGCTTTATTTCTTGACAATATCTTTCTTGGTGGATTATTGGTGGAACTCTTCTCTCTTGGCCTCAAGTTATATTTATTTAGAAGCTCCACCATTATTGAATCACAAGACCCTTATATGTAGAGTCTCCCAAATTGTTGACATCTTGATCGTCATCAAATAAAGATCCTAGGTCCAAATATTTCTCATAATCTTGCTTGGTTAAATGAGGTTCAACATCTTCATCACTAAGATTGTTTAGATCTTCATCTAATTCTTCATAATCTTGCACCTCATCTCCCTGTATAAGATTTTCAGTTTTAAACGGAGCTTGGATCTTCTGATCCTCATTTTTGATGTGTCTTTCTTTAATCTGAGGGTTTGTTTTAGGATTTCTCCTAATTTGATTTCTAACATAAGGATCAGGTTTGGATTTTTCCATTTCCATCCTGAAAATTTGGTTAGATATCTCTTTTATAATCTTAGCCATCCCATCCATTTTTTCTTCTGAAGTGTTTCTTCCAGAGCCAGAGGGCCCTGCTTGTTCTCTAAAATGCCTAGGTTCTCTTGTTCCCATATATACTTTCATTTTTAACTTTCCTGATGCCATCATATTGGATTCAATTTCGATAGCATCATCCTGCATCCCAGCTAAATTTGTGACTCTTCTTTCTCTCAAAGTAAAGTGAAATCAGAATCAAAGGACCCTACAAAGGTTACTTTTGTAGTCGACTGGGAAGGATTTACTTCAGTTGGGATTTTGTTAGAGAGTTTGTTGAATCTTTATATAATCTCTAAAACAGATCCAGATGTTTTCTTTCTTAAAGCTCCAAATTCAATTAAATAATATAGGTGATCTTTTTTCTCACCCCATTGCCTCAAGAAACAAGTCTCTAAATCATTGTATGATGGTATAGAGTCCATAGGGAGTCCTCTAAAACAAGTTATAACCTATCCTTTGAAATTTTGTACCAACAATCTCATATAAACATATTCGTGCTTGATACCAAGAATATCATCAAATTGGTCAAAAACGACTATATGATCGGTGGTTGTTAAATCCCCTTAATTTGTGAATTTAGGTAGGCTCTTCATGTAATTATCAAGTAGATCATGCAGGACAACACGAAGAGATAAAGGTGCATATCTAGCAGGAGCTTTGGTAAAAATTCTTGGAGGAGGTACCAGTACATGTCCACCATCTCCTCCACCACCAACAAATCCAACTCCGAGACCTCCAACTCCAGCACCTCCAACACCAGCCATTGAAACTCTTGGAGAAGGGATTCAAGGACTATACTGGAGATTATCAAAAATTTCAAAAGACTGATGTACTAAACCTTTGATTGCTTCGGGAAGGTGTGAACACAGTTCAGCTAAAAAATCGTAAGGTGACAGATCTCGTGAAAGAGATGAGAAATCTAAGTGAGGTGGAAAATGAGGACTTGAACCTAGTCTTTCGAATGGACTACATGGATAACTGGGAGAAGTAATATGAGGTGATCTTGAGAGTCTAAAATGATCTTCAGGGTTTTTTGGAAACAAAAACCTTTACTTCGGGAAAACTAAGAATTGGTTGCGTACAAATGATATTAGGGATCGAAAACGATTCTTTGCATTCACTGGTAAAAGTATCTATTAATGAGATAGGTATAGTATGGATAAATTCACTCTTTGGATTGTTTGACTTTATTTTAGGAGCTGCTTCTTCCAGAACTTCTAATTTAACTTCAAATTTATTAGATGAGGCTTCTGTAAAATGACCTTTTTGATATTTATCTTTAATTCTTAATTCTACAGCTGGGATATTAACATTTACACAAGTAAATTTAGGTTGATAGATATTATCTACTGATGTAGAAGTTTTCTTGATATATCCCTTGCATTTCAACAATTTTTCAGGATCTAAAACTAGCGTAGTCTTCTTTTCGTCTGGGTTATTTCTGGTATTTTTCCAACCGGATGCCAGTTTTGCCTACAATGGAAAAAGATGAAAATGAGCCTAATCCACGTGTTCAATATTTGTTCACCATAAAAAATCGAAACTAAACTTTATCATTCTCCCAGGGAAAAATGATTTCATTTCTTTGCGTCCCTGTCAACGATGCCAAAAAGATGTTGTTCCTGAGATTGATTCTAGGCTCTAAGAATAATGTCAAGCATCATAGAATTTAAGAAAAGTTTTTATAATTCTTTCTTCTACCTTTAGTTTTCTAAGATGCAATTTTGAGTGAAACTTATAATAAGAAAATATGGAGGCAATATCTCTTTCTCTGAGTCAATATTATAATTTTATGTGATGTAGAAATGATTCATAAAACTTTTAGAATGAAGAAAGGGATCAATTACAGATAATTATTAGCTCATTCGTAGTAGAAGAAAAATAGGAGATGTATTGTTGAAAGATGATTAAAATGTAGAAACTCACATAGATTACAGGTCTTGTTTTTACTCAAAGTAAGAACAGAGGAAAAACTATAGCTGAGCAAACCTCCAAGATATTAAGATCACAATAGTCATATTAATAAATTGTAATCATTCAATCTTCAAGAACCATATGAATAAGCTAATGTGAGAAGAAAATGGAAATATAGAGGAAACACAAAACTCAACAGAAATGAGACCTAGAATCTCCATCTTCTCTTTATATTGATATTCAAATAAGTGCTCTCTATTACATATGACGAGAGGAAGCCTTGAATAGATCTAAGATCTACCCATTTATACAAAAAAATTCTTAACTAGAAGTAGTTAGACATTCAATCTTTTCAACTCTAAAAATAGAATACAATCAAAATCTAACAACAAAAAGCAGATTTGTTGAGATACGCTTGATATGTTGGCATTTCTTTTGTTCCTCTATTTGGTCGTAGATGTTCTTTCCTTTTTCTTCTCATTGAACTGATCACACATATCCATTATTTCTACCACAAATTTAGAAGGTTCAATGTTTTCATTCAACTCAAACACAAACATCCTTTTATGCACTACTGGTAGTTTATCTTGAATCTTCCTGATTGCCTGAGCTATAACTTGGTGTTGTAACTTTGGTTTTACCAATAACTCATCTATATTTTGTAAATCAATCTGATTTACTTGTTCAATTGTATTCTTTATACTCTCCTTGTTTTTCATGGAATTCTCTTTATTTTTCTCTATCTCGATCTGCTCAAGTGTATCAGAGATAACATCATCTTTAAATTCAACCAATTCTGACTCAACAACGGTAAGGGAATTGAGACACGCCTCCTTAACCTCTCTGTCCAGTTTCTTTCTTTATTCAAGGTTTATCTCCCAAACCTTTAAAACCATTTCTCCTTTCATGTGCTCATATTGTGAAAAAGGAGCGAGACCAGGAAAGTTCACTTTCTGTCTCCAAATGATGAATTCTTGGAACTTAGATCTAGCTGCAGAAGCATCCTTTTCCTTTTCATAAATAATTTTTAGAGAAGTGTTGATCCTTTATTAATACTTCTAGACATTATCCATTACTTGATATAGATCTAATTGAACAACTCCCAAACTTTCATTTATCTCAGATGCTTGCATTCTGAATGCAACATGGTCTATTTTTGTGTTTTCGAGTACAACTATTTGGGATTGTAACTGCTCAATTGCTGAGAAATCATTAAGTTACTTAACTGCATATTTTGGACACTCACCTCCAATTTCTCCTGTAGTTGCTTCATTTGTTGTTGATATCTCAATATGATCTATTCAGTGTCAAAATTCATCCTAATACGAAAGTTTATTGCTGCACGTTGCGTCTCATTTTTCAAGTGCTCAAGTTGAAGAGATTTTTGTTGCAGATGCTTAGTAAGATTATCCATGGACCATTGATTGGCAGTGGTGAAAACTCCTAATGAATCTACAACTCCTTTGGAAATTTCAAAATATTTTTTTCCCTGTCCACCATACACTAGACTATTTTTCTTAGTGACCGCTCCTTCCTTTTGTTGAGATTTTGTTTTTACGATGGCGCTTCTTTTCTTGTTGGAAATAAAACTTGAAGGAGGAATATCCTCAGGTAGAATAGGTGTAAGTTCATATATACGAATATCCTCTAAACTGGGAGTTTCAAAAATTGTGGTTATGGGAGTTAGTGAAAGAGTAGTAGAAGTAAGTGCAGTGGATTTCTCTGGACTTGTGATAATTGGAAAAAAAAAAGTAGTGGCTGATGGTTAAAAAGGAAAAGTATGTTGTCTCTTCATAAAGGCTTCAAAAGATGCTAACATCTCCTGCTCATTTTTATTTAGCAGTGATGTATTTATCTTTTTAAATAAGTCCTCTAGATTCTTTGTTAGTTCTTCAACTTGGTCTGCAGTTGTGCTACCTTGTTGAGGCTCTGTGGATGTTATTTCCTGCAATGGAAAGGAAATATTAGATTCTCCATGTAAAATCTTTGGAAGGATGGTCCTTCTATGTTTTTGAAAACTGAGAAAACAAGATTGTTGATCTGGCAATAGCTTCTGAACTATGCTTTGAACTTCTTCATAAGCTCTGACACCTTTAAAACTATTATCATAAGGGGAATCTTCATGAATGCATCTCTTCATATTGAAATGAGCTATATGATTCTAGACCACCTTATGAGGATCATGTTTCTTGAATTCAATATCAACCAATTTGATATCTTCCAATGCTGCTTCTTCAACCTTCTTATGCAAAAAGTCAATTAGAGTGAACATACCAAACTAAATAGGAAAGGAAGGCCATACTTTCTTTTTTTCCGCTTACAATTCCTTAGTAATCTCTCCTACCACTGTTTGGTATGAAAATTCTCTACAGATCAATATATTAGGCAAGAATATTGGAAGAGCATGAGGCGAAATGGAACAACCAAATACTCTGATGTAAGAGAAATTATCTTCAATGTACCAGTCTACAATTGCACCCAGATTTCCTATAATAGGTTTTGAGATTTTGGGAGGAGGGTGTCCGTAAATGGTCACATGAACATGTATCACTACATTGTGACAAATTTCATAGAAGAAATATTTGGAATTTTCCTCCCATAAATTTGAATGATAAAAATGAATGGATTCATAACAAGATGGGATCCAACTCCAATTCATGAGAGGAAATGGAGTCATAAAACAAATGGCATCCATGATGTACGAAAACATGTAAAAAGGAGCATTTTCCCCTAGATTTCAAAGATTGGTACTCGACAAAATCCTTAGCTAGGTTATCTGAAAACATTTTTTCCTAGTTTAAAGTATAGCCTTCAATAACCTCATGGATTATAGATACCCATTCCACTATGAAATGTGTAGGGTTTTTCTTTCCAAATAACTGGCAGATCATCATGGCAATATATAAAAATTGGGCATCTAAAGACGTTGTGTAATATATGCCATGAGTGTCAGTCTTGAACTTGGCTGGATTTCCCCACCAGGTTTTAACTATATCATGACCAGTTCTACCACATTATGTAAATTCCATCTACTCGAAATCTAAAAGAAAAGATGAATTATAAGTGTATTTCGATTCAAAGGAAAGTTTATACATTACTCGTAGGTCTTCTGGTCGAAATGAGCCGACAAAATTCTTCTGGTGATTGGAGATACTTCAGGATGGGATATCTACATGATCTAGGGCCCATCTTATCATGTCGTTGTAAGGAATAATCTTTGGTCAGGAAATGATTCTGCACAATTCTGACTTAGCCACCAGTTTGAGCTTAGCCGAGAATGTTTCATCATCTTCTTCTGTTGAATCATCCAGGAAGAGGAGAAATTCATGTTCCAGAATGTCATACACTTGCTTCCAAGACTTGATGGTGTCTGTAATTCATGCAATAGTGTCTGAAATAATATCCATGTTAGGGTTGGAGTCCTCCACTGACGATTCCTTCTTCTTCCCTACTTTGTGTCGACATAATTCTCTGAAAATGAAATTAACCTTCCTGTGATATGAACAAATTATGAGCTTTCAATCACTGAAAATATCTGATTACAGATGATAGAATGCTAAGTTTGAAATTCTTTTATTCATGAAAATAATAAAGTCAAAAAATCTTCCAATTGATTTACCGACGAAACTTGTATTCAAGAAATCAATGAAATTTATTACCTGGCATTGTGATATCTACCAAAATATTTTAAAACATTTAATCAACTATAAATGCAATTAATCTTTGGCGGTTAGGTATCAGAGGTTTTGAAAATAGAAAAACGGAAATATTATGAAGGTTGAAATCGTGGAGAAGCTATTTACTAATTAGTCGTTTTATGTTTTAATTAATTGTATTTTGAGATCATTTTAACCTTAAGTACTTCAGGACTTTGGCATTCGAGGGTTTTGTATATAGGATAATAATGATCCTCTGAAGGTCGAATTCGTGAAGCGATTAACTAAAATTAAATTGCGATTAATTAAACTTATTTTGTTGTTTATTTGCGTTTTTTAATTCATTATGATAACAAGTGCTTAAGTATTTAAATACTTCGGTGATCCTGAACTCACTCTTTGAATTTACATCCGAAGGACATTTTCTTGGAGTGACGTGGTAGTGATGATGTCATCTTTGATGAATTGTCAAGAAAATATGTGTGACATGTGTCATCTAAAAATAAGCGATTGATTTGTTATAAATGTTAAAAAATACATGCCACATGTCAATCTATGAAAGGGTTTGATGGCAAGTGTCCATTGATTCATCCGTAGATATTTTTAACAGAATTTGACGGAAAAAAATCTTCGGGACTTTGGAGCTTCGCGATTTCGTGGTTTTTGTTTGAACGATGATAGAGATCTTCCCGAAGTGTAAAGTCCTGAAGTAACCGTTGGAAACTTGCTTTTAATGATCGCACAACTTTATAAATTCAAGATAATGAGAAACACTTGATCATATTAGCCGAATTTTTTTGATGGATGTTATTGTAAGCGCATGTTGATAAATAACGAATATGGATTTATTTAAATATGAAAGTGATTTTCCTAAAAAAAAAGTAGTGATTTTTATTTTTTAAAAGGTAAAACGAAAAGATTACAAAATTCAAAAAGTTTAAAATTCTAAAGTGTTCTAACACCACCAAAGTGGGATATTGAAAATTACATTTATCTAATCCTAGGATCATCTTTACCTAATCAGAAATCCTATAGGATGAGTCCTACACAACATGCAGAGCTCAACCGACACGTGACAAAATTTATAAAGAAAGGTGTGTTAAGAGAAAGCATGAGTCCCTGTGTTGTACCGACATTGTTGACTCTAGAAAAAGATAATATGTGGAGGATGTAAACAAATAGTAGAACAATCAGTAAATTACCATCGAATATCGATTTCCTATACCATGTTTGGATGACATGATGGATGTGCTAGCCAGAGCTAAATATTTTAGATAAATTGATTTGTGAAGTGGATACCACCATATCCAAATTCGTGAAGGGGATGAATGGAAAAATTCCTTCAAGACCAGGGATGGACTATATGAATGGATGGTGATGCCATTTAGGTTGTTCAATGCACCTAGTAATTTCATGTGGTTGATGAATATTGTTCTTCAAACTTATATTGGTAAGTTTGTTGTCATTTATTTTGATGACATCCTAGTTTTCAGTAACAACAAAGAAGAGCAATTGCAACATTTAAAAATTATATTGGATGCATTGAGAAAACATCATCTTTATGAAAACCTGAAGAAATATAGGTTCCTGCAAGAAATTTGGTATTTATGGGTTTTATCGTCTCAGTAGGAGTCAAGATGGATTCAGAGAAGGTCATAGCAATTTTGGAGTGGCCTCGTCCTAGGAGCATAACAAAGGTAATATTTTTTCATGGGATAGCCACCTTTTACTGAAAATTTATTCGAACTTTTAACAGTATTGTAGCACCCATAACATATTGCACCAAAGGAAAGACATTCATGTGGACCAATGAATCTGAGGATAATTTTAAGTTTATAAAGAATAAGGTAACTGAGGCACCTATATTAGCCTTGCCAGTTTTTTATAAAGTGTTTAAGGTAGACTGTGATGCTTCACATGGAGGCATTGGAGTTGTACTTAGCCTAGCAGGCAGACCAATTGCATTTTTTAGTGAAAATTTGAATGAGTTAAGAAATAACTACTCCACATAAGATGTATAATTGTGTGCAATTGTGCAAGAATTGCAACATTGGAGGAATTATTTAGTGTCGAAGGAGTTTGTGTTATTTATCGATCACATTGCATTAAAATATGTAAACAACCAAAAGAAATTGAATAGTATATATGAAAAATGGGTCTCTTTCTTACAAGGATACACCTTTGTTTTGAAGCACAAATCAGGATGGTAGAATCAAGTTGCACATGCTTTGAGTTGGTGCACTTGTAATAAACCTCAATTTCGTCATAAAAAAAAAATTTCTTCTAAGAGAATTACGCTCTAAGTCTGTATGATAGATTTATAATAAGGGGAGTAATCCTTAATATTTAAAACCGTGATACCCTGTGTATTCAATTTCTTTTTCCTAACATTACAGGTCCATAGTCTAGTGTTTATTCTTCAATAGTCATTTAAGTTATACTCGTTTTTGTAAGTGGTTAAATGTTAAAAACTTTGTAGTAATGCGAAAAATAGACATAGGCCTGGTACTTAGGATTCCAGCCTCTTATTTAACATCCACCTTCATACACGTACACAAGCCTAAACTTCAAGACTCCGAGAACTTTAGAGACCCAAGGAAGGGGTTCGAAATATTTTCTTTAACGTTGGATTTGTTGGTTTTGCTTTTGATAAAGGTGACCACGGACTTTGAGGGGTTCCTTGGAAATTACTCTGTTGACTGAGAGTTCGTAACCTAATAAAATACTTAGTTGGAAGAAAACCCTAAGGTGGCAGTTGATTAATCCTTTCCAGGCTCAACTAACTCCAACCACCGACGCTAACCGAACTAGTAGTAAAAGGGTTTTGAGGAAATCCTTACTTGTCCTCTTAATTTATTAAATGTGACTAGATGTATTGTCAGTCGAATTTAATTTTTTGTCCAGCCATTAATGGAGGTGGAGGTGAAACGAGAGTCACCCTGTACCCTCATCCAACCTGAACACTCCACTTCACTGCTGTCACATGGTGCATTTCCTCTTCATACCCACCACATTCAATATGCAAGGGGATCGTGTTTTATGGTAGCAACCATGATTCATTTTCATCTTTGTGTCAATCTACTCTAAGTTGAATCCTACATTTCCCTCTGTTTCTTGACTTTACTGTGCATAGGGCATGGTGGCTTAGAGCATCTCCCATATTTCTCTTGTTTGGTAAGTATCTATCCTAAAATAATAATTTTACTGTAGGATTTCTTTTGTCCTTTTTCAGCTTACTGTTATGGTATTATCTTGTTTATTGCCCATAGGCCCTTCTTTCTCTCCTCCTATACTTGTCGTTCTTTTTGTTACTATTCCAAGTTATGCTTCGTCAAATAAGAAATCGTATGTTTAAATGGGTTAGGTTCTTATACATGCCTATATACTAAACCTATTTTTTCCATGATTCTGGAATCCCTCTGGCAAGTTATTTCTATCCGGGTTGTGAAAAGAAAAGGGGTTCATCTATCACTGTTCTCCTAATACTCCTCGATAATTCGTAAGACTGTAATTTTTCCTTATTTGAGAGTCTCCTAGAAATAAATAGTAGTTGGCCAAACCCTTAAGCAAGGATTATACTCTGACTGAAGTTAAAGATGTTTGGGTTATGTTCTACGTGCCCCCTTTACTCTTTCCGAGCGTCTTACAAGGCATGCACGTTTGGGGTTTTAGCATTGTGTTGACCCTGCATTTCCTTAAAACTTATTTGCAGAGTGTTAGATAGATCATTGGTTATGTAGTATTGTTTCTTTATATTTCTATAAGATGGTTCTTGAGTTTATGCTTATTATGCAATTTGGTCATGTTCCAGCATTCGTGTATTGGTTCTTTGTTCTATTCTTGTTTCGGTCATTCATTGATTCTTAACACTAATGATGGGCCCCTTTGATTTTGCGAGGGTACCCATCAGGAAGTCTAGGAATGCTCTTCCCCTTCCGGGTCTGGAGAATTATGCGGCTCCTGGCGATGGCGAAGGATATCATATCCCTCCACTTAAGTTAAGTATTACTTTGGCGATCTCTTTCCTAATGTTACTTGTTTCCTTTTTTATTTTATTTTATTTGTATTTCTGTTGAACAAAACTTAAGGGTGTTCCTCGCAACTCTGTGCAGGGGTTTCTACCATGCGAGGACACATGCACATAGATTTCACCCCCCCTAAATAGGTACTTGGGTTCCATTTTTCCCCTGCCAAGAAGGCCTAGAAAGTTAATGGTAGAAGAATTCAACTAAGGAACCATTTCTGTAATTGGTTCATTTTGTGTTAGCTTTTGACTTCGTTACTCCTTCTCATAGTCGAGTTCTGAGAGTCAACTTTAAATTTTGTATAATTACCCACAGATTAAAATCGATTTCTTACTATGACTTGTATTAAGAATTATTCGAAGGAAAAGTATCACTGATTTCTTCCCTATACTGGGACTGTTTTCTCGACATTTCTGAAATGAAATGAATTGTGAATGGTATTTTATTTCCATCTCTTGTAGCCTTACTTCAATTCTTTTTTGGCATCGTAGGTCCTCAACATACCTATAAGCGTGTTGGTAAATAAAAACACTTGTGTTTTCTCTTGTAATGTTTTATCCTGGATCTGTAAAAGTTTTGACCTATCTTTCTTTTGTGTTCAATCCAAGTGTACTCCAATTCTTTTCCTAGAACTAAATACCTTGTTTTCCGAACGTACGAATGTCTGAGTTAATCATTTTCTTGTCAAGCCGATGCAACCGAAATCTAAGCCTTAGGTATTAAGAAGAGTTTGAGATTTATCAGTGTAACGCGAATTATGTCCCTGTGTTTTGATTCTGGCATATTCCTTAACAATTGTATGCTACTAATTCTATGCCATCTGTTATAGCGATTACTGAATGAACATTTACATATGTATATTCATAACTACAGTCATAAGTTTATTCAATACTTCGTAAACCCCTTATTAAATCAATGGGCCTTTAAATCTGTAAAGTTAAAATGGATATAATACTTCTGAAATTCTTTCCAGTTTTCTACAAATGTTTACACAGGTTTGAAAATCCACTACAGAAATGACTCTTAAAGTCGTATGACTCATGATGATCTCATGACAGGTAGAAGATTTTCCAGGACTTGAAGTTTCGAAAATTGCATGATGAATTTAATGCTTCGAGCAGAATAGATCTATCCTAGTCACGATTAAAACACAATAGTTTTGTAATATCGTTCACTGTCCAGATTCAATTATATTACTACTACAGATAATATATGTTGTTTATAAACCCGTACACTTGTATGTGGAACCTGTGATGACAAAGGGTCACCAATATAGTAGTAATATAAGTATATTCTTTAATAGAATATATGATTATCCAATATATAACATACGAAAACCATACAGATACAGTCGTTCCTACAACAGATAATAAACTATATATATATATATAAGTTGATATGTAACATAGATACAGACTTGCTCAACTCCAATTATTTATGGATAGATCTTCCTAATATTTCAATTACAAAAATAGACGTACCCCTGTAGATAGATCTGTTCTTTCAAGTTCAGGTGTACATAGGTAATTCTACCTAGAATTTTAACTTTTGACTGTAAACTTCATACAATCGAACATATATCATCCATGGAAATTATTTCAACTTAACACCAACAGATGCATAATATCAGATACCCAAAATCATTCAAGCACAGAAGGAGGAATTTAACATATCTGAACCAATTCGTGGAAAGAAAAAGGGAACAACCATGTTCCTCCCAACCGTAGAATAGGGCAGCCAAAATCACTTGCCCAATTCACCCCCTAGCCTGACCATGAATCCATGAGAGAGAACTTGGAGACTCCTACTCAGCAATGTCCTTCAATTCCAATAGATTCCTCTTGCCTCACACTCACTCAATAGTGTTCATAACAGCAAGTAAAAATCAATAGTCTCTTTCCCAGCATACTTGGCAGCATCCTGCACCTCACATATGCTATTTATCAATTTGCCTAGGTGTTTTTGTCTCCCTTGGGAATTTTCGCATCTTTCTAAATCCATGATTTTCAGGGGCTACTAATGGCCAAATCATTGAGTTTCCACTTGTAACAATCAGCCTAGAGGTAGTTCCAACATGTTCCCCACTCATGGAGTCATGGTCAACTAAATTTAACATGACTGTTCCATTTGTCCTCCTGCAATCAATATAAAATATTTTGTTTTCATACAAGTGTCATAG
Organism: Picea sitchensis; assembly: GCA_010110895.2. Lineage (NCBI taxonomy): Eukaryota > Viridiplantae > Streptophyta > Pinopsida > Pinales > Pinaceae > Picea > Picea sitchensis. The sequence goes on from SNQJ01S0143016.1 coordinate 16,465, forward strand.
TCAAATAGTTAGTTGGGTCAAATCAGGTCTCTCCCCAACAATCATAATAATTAATTACAATTATCAAATTCAAAATTCAAAATTTCCACAAATGGCAAAAATTTTCCAAATTCAAATTTACCAAAAACGAAATAAATTTCCAACAAATTTAAATTTCAAAAATACTTTTTTTTTTTTGGGTTGTCACATCCTTTCCCCCTTCAGTAAAACAATGTCCTCAGTGTTTGTCCCTTCCTTGGAATAGGATTGGATGAGATTTCCACAATTCTCCCTCCAACTCCCAAGTGGCCTCCTCAGGACTAAAGTGCTTCCATTGCACCTTTAACTGAGTGACAACTATGTTCCAAAGTGCTATTTCTCTCCGGTCCAGAATACGCAGGGGTTCCACCTGGAACTCACCTTTGGGTTCCACCTGCACCAAGTTCCAATCAATCATATGAGCAGGGTCATGAATATATTGTTTTAACAAAGAAACATGAAATACATTATGAATTCTTAGATTAGCGGGAAGTGCAAGTTGGTATGCTACGGGTCCAATTCGAGTTAGTATCTCGAAGGGCCCAAAAAACCTAGGTGCCATCTTGGCATAGTTCCCTAACTTCAATGAGCTATTTCGTGCTTTGACCTTCAAATAAACATGGTCTCCCACTTGAAATTCCAAGTGTCTTATTTTCTGATCTGCATAGCTCTTCTGTCTGTCTTGTGCTTCTTTCAAGTTCTGTTGTACCTTCCTTACCATGTTCTCCATTTCTTGGAGCATCTTTGGTCCAACCATGAGTTTGTCAGCCGGGTTATCCCAACTAATTAGAGTCATACACTTTTTGTTGTACAGTACTTCGAAAGGGCTCAACTTAGCCGAAGTTTGGTACCCTTTGTTATATGCAAATTTTACCAAGTGCAGGTAGTCTTCCCACTTGCTCGGTTTTGTTCTTACGTACATGCGGAGCATATCCTCTACGATTTGGTTTGTCCTTTCAGTTTTTCCATCCGTTTGTGAATGATAACTCGTACTAAAATTCAGATTAGTATTTATCCTTACAAACAATTCCTTCCAAAAAGCGGATGTGAATTTTACGTCTCTATCTGAAATCACCATTTTAGGAATACCATGCAGTCTAAAAATTTCTTTCATGAATATTTCAACAATGTTTATATCTTTAAAAGTAGACTTTACAGGAATAAAGTGTGCAGACTTACTGAGTTTATCGATTACAACCATGATAGAATCATTATGTTTCTGAGTTTTATTCAAACCTGTTATAAAGTCCAACGATATGGTCTCCCATTTCCATTCTGGTACTGTTAATGGCTGTAATAGGCTGGCTGGATGCTGGTGCTCGGCCTTAACCTGCTAACAATCCTGGCACCTATCCAAGTACTCTGTTGTTTTGCCTTTCATATTAGGCTAGTAAAATAGTTTTCTAAGTGTTGTTATTGTTTTTTGGTAACCTGGATGGCTAGAATACGGTATCTCATGCACTTCGTCCAAAACTGTTAATTTTAACTCTGCTGAATATGGTATGTAAAGTCTGCTTTTAAATCATAATAGTCCCTTCTTGTCGATACTTAGATCTGGTTTATCTGAGTTTGCGGTACTGTTTTGTAATTCTATCATCATCTTAGTGTAATTTCCATCGTTAATACTTGCCATCCTTATGCTTTGTTCTAGATCACTTTCTGCCCTGCTGATATTTATCTCAAATAACCCATGGACTCTTCTGCTTAAAGCATCTGCTACTTTATTTTCTTTACCCTTGATATGTCTAACCTCTAAGTCGAATTCACTCAAGAAGGCTAGCCATCTTACTTGTCTTGCATTAAGATCTAGTTGGCTAAACAGATATTTCACCTCTTTATTATCTATCAATAGTAGAAATTTTCTTCCCATTATGTAGTGTCGCCACATTTTTAAGGTGTGTATTACCGCTGCCAATTCTAAGTCATGAGTGACATAATTTTGCTCGTGTTCTTTTAATTTCTGGGACTCATAACAAATAACGTATCCTTCCTAAGTTAGGACACCACCTAGTCCTTCTTTACTTGCATCAACACATACAGTGAAGTCTTTATCTAGGTCTACTACATTCAATATGGGCGCAGTTGTCAATAATTCCTTCAGTTTGTTGAAACTACCTTGACACTTCTCTTACTAGTTAAACTTGGTCCCTTTCTTTTGTAATGACGAGATAGGGTAGGCTATCTTGGAAAACCGTTCTATAAACCCGCGGTAATATCCAGTGATTCCCATGAATGACCGGATATCTGTTACTTCATTAGGTGTCGGCCATTCCATAATGGATTTTGTCTTCTCCGGGTCTACGAAAATGCCTTCTACTGAAATTACATGTCCTAGATATTGTATTTATTTTTGATAGAAGTCACACTTGTCAAATTTGGCGTACAGTTTGTGTTTCCTCAATGTTTGAAGAACTATACTTAAGTGTTCATCATGTTCTACCTCCGTTTTTTAATAGACCAAAATATCGTCGATAAATACTACCACAAGCTTGTCTAAGTACTGACTGAAAATACTATTCATCAGGCACATAAACGTGGCTGGTGCGTTAGTGAGTCCGAAAGGTATGACTACGAACTTGTAATGTCCATATCTTGTCCGAAAAGTTGTTTTGCTTATGTCCTCGTCTTTTATCCTAACTTGATGATAACTGGATTGTAAATCCAACTTTGAAAAGATCTTGGCCCCACCTACTTGATCGTACAGATCATTTATCCTTGGTAAGGGGTATTTGTTCTTAATAGTCATTTTTTTTAGTTGTTTATAATCGATACATAGTCTTAGAGTACCGTCTTTCTTTTTCACAAAGAGGACTGGTGCCCCCCATGATGAGACACTTGGTCTGATATACTCTTTGTCCAACAATTCCTGTAATTGTTTCTTTAATTCTTTCAGTTTTGGTAGACTCATTCGGTACAGTTCTTTTGGGATAGGGGCTAAACTGGGTACTAGGTCTATGGAAAAGTCTATTTCCCTTCTAGGAGGTAATTCTGGTATCTCATCTACAAACATGTCTTTGAATTTACGGAGGACAATGAAGTCTTCTAACTTTGTCTTATCTTCTTTGTCTAACAAATTCATCACTTAGATGGTATAAACTTGACATCCCTTCCTCATACATTTCTTGAGTTGCATCGCTGAAACTTGTCTGACTGATACTGATTTTGGTATACCTTGGGTTGTTCTAGCAGTGCCAAAATCGTCTTTATAGCTAATTATCTTTGTATAACAATCTAGTACTGCTTTGTGTTGTTCTAACCAATCCATCCCGATAATCATATCGTAAGATCCTAGTGGTAGGATGTTCATATTTGTTCTTATCTTTTGACCATCTAAGCTAAACTCAAAATTAGAAATAAAGTAAGCTACTTTCCTTTTAGTACCTGTTGCTAGTTTTACAAGCCATGATTTTGCGTGCTTCAGTTTCTTAAGTTTATTTGAATCTACTACATCAGGGGTAATATAACTTAACGTAGCTCCAGGGTCAATCAGAATAGAAATTCGAGTGTTATTGATTTTACCTTTGATTTCTACCATCGAGGACTGGTGGTCAGCTTGTCGACCATCTATGGTTGCATTTATCCGATGCAGCCTTCTGCCCATGTCTCCCACCATCGAGGCTTCCTGCAAATTATGAACAACAATTTTTTTTGCTGAAATTAAATGTGGACAATTCCTCCTTAGATGAGGCTCTCCGCATTCCCAACACTTTAATGGCTCACAGGAGCTGTCTCCAAACTTCTTTGTTCCCAGGTTCACCGGTTTACCACTGCTTTACATATTTGGATGATTGGAGTGAAAATCCTTTCTCGGAAAACTTTTTGCTGCATTTCGATAAGGTGTTGGCTGGTATCCCTTCTTACGCTGGTTCATTCGATCTTGCTTCTGATCCTTCCAGGCTTTGGGAAACTCTACCCATTGTTTATACTGGTCATAGCACTTTCGTGCTTTCTTGAATACTTCAATCAAGGAATTGGGATTGTCAAACTCAATTATGTCCCTGTAGGACTGTGGTAAACAACTTAAGAATCACTGGATTTTTACCTTATCCTCCCAGATGTACGGTACAAACCTTAGTAGTTCTAGAAATTTATTTCTAAGGTCCTCCATAGTCATTTGTCCAAGTCGTAACTCGTAAAATTCTTTCGTCTTCCTTTCATAATAGCTTTCAGAAAGATATTATTTCTTGAAATACTTCTTAAAGTCAGACCATTCCAACTGTTTCTCCTTTAGGCCCTTGGCCAATTTCAGGTCTTGCCACCAAATGCTAGCCTTCCCTTTCAGATTGTAGATGGCCATTCCGACCTTCATGTTGCTGGAATAATTGTAGATTTGGAAGTATTTTTTTATGTCCAACAACCATGCCTCGACTTCTTCTCCTTTCCTGGATTCTCCATCAAAGGTAGCTGGTTTAATCTTGTTAAATTCTCCTTCAAGGTGGTTTACTTGTTTTCTTTTTCTGTCTGGTTAAGTTTTGTCTTTAGCTAAAGGCGTTCCTTCAGACGAACTGTCTCCTTTTTCTGTTTCTGGCCTAGAGTTCTTGGAGGCCCTTTTGCTGACCTCTTCGTCATTGTTATCGTCCTTTGGGATTTTCTTGGTGACTATACTACGCAACATGACTTCATTTATCTCTTGTTGTTCCTGCTGTGCTTTCTTCAATTTTTCATTGTCAGCTTTGAAAATATGTAGTTCAACAATAAGATTCCTCATTGTTTCGAACACCTCCATGGGTGAGCTTCCGTCACTGTTCTGTCTTGGATCTCCAGGAGGTCTTTGCTGCAGATTTCCTTCCATCCTTATTTCTGCGTTGTCCTGAGCTTCCATAATTAATACAAAGTAGAAAGGGATTTCTGTTTGTAACCATAAGGTTTATTAGTTTTACATAAATTAGAATATATACTAAGCAACTAATGTGGCCCTGTTCAGGCCCAGTGTTGTAACTTTTGCTATGATACCATATGTAATAAACCTCAATTTCATCATAAAAAAAAAAATTCTTCTAAGAGAATTACACTCTAAGTCTGTATGATAGATTTATAATAAGGGGAGTAATCCTTAATATTTAAAACCATGATACCTTGTGTATTCAATTTCTTTTTCCTAACATTACAGGTCCATAGTCTAGTGTTTATTCTTTAATACTCATTTAAGTTATAGTCGTCTTTGTAAGTGGTTAAATGTTAAAAACTTTGTAGAAATGTGGAAAATAGACATAGGCCTGGTACTTAGGATTCCAGCCTCTGATTTAACATCCACCTTCATACACACGTACACGCCTAAACTTCAAGACCCCGAGAACTTTAGAGACCCAAGGAAGGGGGTAGAAATATTTTCTTTAACATTGGATTTGTTGGTTTTTCTTTTGATAAAGGTGACCACGGACTTTGAGGGGTTCCTTGGAAATTATTTTGTTGAATGAGAGTTCATAACCCAATAAATTACTTAGTTGGAAGCGAACCCTAAGGTGGAAGTTGATTAATCCTTTCCAGGCTTAACTAACTCCAACCACTGATGCCAACTGAACTAGTAGTAAAAGGGTTTCGAGGAGATCCTTACTTGTCCTCTTAATTTATTAAATGTGACTAGATGTATTGTCAGTCAATTTTAATTTTCTGTCCGGCCATTAATGGAGGTGGAGGGGAAACGAGAGTCACCCTGTACCCTCATCCAACCCGAACACTCCACTTCACTGCTACCACATGGTGCATTTCCTCGTCATACCCACCACATTCAATATGCGCGGAGCTCGTGTTTTAGGGTAGCAACCATGATTCATTTTCATCTTTGTGTCAATCTACTCTAAGTTGAATCCTGCATTTTCCACGGTTTCTTGACTTTATTGTGCACAGGGCATGGTGGCTTGGAGAATCTCCCATATTTCTCCTATTCGGTAAGTATCTATCCTAAAATAACAATTTTACTGTAGGATTTCTTTTGTCCTTTTTCGGCTTACTGTTTTGGTATTATCTTGTTTATTGCCCGTAGGCCCTTCTTTCTCTACTCCTGTACTCATTGTTCTTTTTGTTTCTATTCCAAGTTATGCTTCGTCGAAAAAGAAATTGTATGTTTAAATGGGTTAGGGTCTTACACATGCATGTACGCTAAACCTATTTTTTCCATGATTTTGGAATCCCTCTGGCAAGTTATTTATATCCGGGTTGTGAAAAGAAAAGGCGTTCATCTATCACTGTTCTCCTAATACTCGATAATTCGTAAGACTGTAATTTTTCCTTATTTGAGAGTCTCCCAGAAAGAAATAGTAGTTGGCCAAACCCTTAAGCAGGGATTATACTCTGACTGAAGTTAAAGATGTTCGGGTTATGTTCTGCGTGCCCCCTTTACTCTTTTTGAGCGTCTTACAAGGCATGCGCGTTTGGGGTTTTGGCATCGTGTTGACCCTACATTTCGTTAAAAATTATTTGCAGAGTGTTAGATAGATCATTGGTTCTATTCTATTGTTTCTTTATATTTCTATAAGATGGTTCTTGAGTTTATGCTTATTATGCAATTTGGTCATGTTCCAACATTCGTGTATTGGTTCTTTGTTCTGTTCTTGTTTCGGTCATTCATTGAATCATTCTTAACGCTAATGATAGGCCCCTTTGATTTTGCGAGGGTACCCATCAAGGAGTCTAGGACTCCTCTTCCCCTTCCGTGTCTAGAGAATTACGCGGCTCCTGGAGATGGAAAAGGATATCATATCCCTCCACCTAAGTTAAGTCTTACTCGTTTCCTTTTTTATTTTATTTTATTTGTATTTCTGTTGAACAAAACTTAATGGTGTTCCTCACAACTCTCTGCAGGGGTTTCGACCATGTGAGGAAACACGCACGAAGATTTCACCCCCTGTTAATAGGTACTCGGGTTCCATTTTTTCCCTGCCAAGAAGGCCTAGACAGTTAATGGTAGAAGAATTCAACTAAGGAACCATTTCTGTAATTGGTTCGCTGTGTGTTAGCTTTTAACTTCATTACTCCTTCTCGTAGTCGAGTTCTGAGAGTCAAATTTAAATTTTGTATAATTACCCAAAGATTAAAATCGATTTCTTACTATGACTTGTATTAAGAATTATTCAAAGGAAAAGTATCACTGATTTCTTCCCTATACTAGGACTGTTTTCTCGACATTTCTGAAATGAAATGAATTGTGAATGGTATTTTATTTCCATATCTTGTAGCCTTACTTCAATTCATTTTTGGCGTCATAGGTCCTCGACATACCTATAAGCATGTTGGTAAATAAAAACACTTGTGTTTTCTCTTGTAATGTTTTATCCTAGATCTGTAATAGTTTAGACCTATCTTTCTTTTGTGTTCAATCCGAGTGTACTCCAATTCTTTTCCTATAACTAAATACCTTGTTTTCCTAACGTATGAATGTCTGAGTTAATCGTTTTCCCTTCAAGCCGGTGCAGCCAGACTATAAGCCTTAGGTATTAAGAAGAGTCTGAGATTTATCAGTGTAACGTGAATTATGTCCCTGTGTTTTGATTCTATCATATTCCTTTACAATTGTATGCTACTAATTCTATGCCATCCGTTATAACGATTATTTAATGAACATTTACAAATGTATATTCATAACTGCAGTCATAAGTTTATTTGATACTTCCTAAACCCCTTATTAAATCAATGGGCCTTTAAATCTATACAGTTAAAATGGATATAATACTTCTAAAATTCTTTCCAGTTTTCTACAAATGTTTGCACAGGTTTGAAAATCCACTACAGTAATGACCCTTAAAGTCATATGACTCATGATGATCTCATGACAAGTAGAATATTTTCCAGGACTTGAAGTTTCGGAAATTGCATGATGAATTTAATGCTTTGAGCAGAATAGATCTATCCTAGGAACGACTAAAACACGATAGTTTTGTAATATCGTTCACTGTCCAGATTCAATTCTATTACTACTACAGACAATATATGTTGTTTATAAACCCGTACACTTGTACGTGGAACCTGTGATGACAAAGAGTCACCAATATAGTAGTAATATAAGTATATTCTTTAATAGAATAGATGATTATCCAATATATAACATACATAAATGATAC
>SNQJ01S0143017.1:7002-31056 GCA_010110895.2 Picea sitchensis
TGTGTGAAGGACTTAGCATTGAACAATAGCTTGGAGACTCTAGCAAGTCTATCAAGAGGATTTGATCTTCTTCATGAAAATATTGAGCAAGTGTGTGTGTTGGAGCCAAGAGCCATCGAAAGGAAGCTTGCGACATCAAGGCTCAGGTTGTAATCTTTACTTTCCATTAATATGATATAGTGGCATGTCCCTTTCCCATAAAGCTATTTCCACTTTATTGTGTAATTCCTTGATCATACACATAGGTTGACAATTGAATAGATTGTGCTATCTTCACTTTGGTTGGTTTGTGTTGTCTTGGTCTTGACTTCACGAGAGCACTAGAGCGAAGCAGGAGAAACAAAGACCCTAGGAAGTGATAATAAGGTATGTTATTTGTTTTTTCCTCCTAGTTAATTCAATGGTGAAAACTTAGGGAAAGAATCATGTCCTGTCGTATTTTGTTCTAGATCCAGGTGGATCTAGGGAGATCTGTTAGTGTCCGCACCTACCGATTAATCTGATAACACCTATTGAGTATATTGAATATATATAAGTGACTGAGGTAACCAATGATATCTGAGGTGAATTTCAGAGGGAAGGTGAAGTAAAGAAGGACGAAAATCCAAGGGAGGATGAAGTCTTTTGATGATGTGTTCTAAGGTATGTTATTCACATATCATCTTATCATTTTTGCTCTAAATTTGTTTCTAGAATGATTCAGATAGAAACAATTGAAGGCTATTTTTAAGACATATCAAGGTACTTGTGCTAGAAATTTTAGCTTTTGGGTCATTGTATTTTGGGAGATACACTCTATTGAATATAGGGCTCTTGACTAGTCCTGAAACTAGTTGTAAATAGGTGTTCCGAGTCAAAACATCATAATCATAAAAGATCCAAATTCAGTGCGACCAAATTAATTGGATAGAGTACATGCCTTAGTATGTTGTGTGCAATGTTAAGATCCATATATTAAATATTTCGTGCGTGGAATGCTCTACAAGTTCACTCTCTAGAATAAGCAAGAATTAAACAAGGTATATCATTTTTTCTATAACTCCATTTCTGGGACGTTCCAAGCAGTGAAATTTGGAGGAATTGCAAAGAAGATATTGAATAATATTGGGTACAAGTTTCATACATTTTTCCATTACATGTACAGAGTTATGCTTGTTGAAAGTTAGGGTTTGTGACTAATCCAAAACTAGTCCCATGAGATTGAGGTAAAGGTTGATGAAGATGCTATTATCTTATTGTTGAAGTTAAGGAAGGTTTGTAGGTCTGTGATCACATACACCAGGTCGACTACATGATCATAGGTATTTTTAAATGCTTATTTTGAAGTTGCATTTTGGTGATTTTGTAGAGCATGCTTGAGGCATGTCTTGGTGAGTTTTTTGGTATACGTCTTGTGGTACATATTGGATGTATTGTACATGCTGGTTGATGTCTACTTGTTGAGATACATTATTGGTGCATTTCTTGTTTTATTGGTATATGGTGTATGGAATGATATGGTATATGATTGGTACATGGTATGGTGTCAATGTACATGGTTGATATACATGGTTTATGTGCATGGTTGGCACATGGTATGGTACATGATTGATACTTGGTATGGTACAATTTTGGTGCATGGTTGATGCACTTGTTATGTTACATGGTCAATGGTACATGTTGTGGTACAGGTTTATGCATGGTATAGGTTGGTACTTGGTTGAGACACATATCTTGTGATGGTATGTTGTGATCTTGGCACATGCTTGGTAGAGTCATGTGGTGGTGATGTTGGGAATATGGTTTGAGATATGCTCTTGGTGATCTTGGAATGAGTTGCATGCGGATGGGAGTGGATTTGGTTTCATAGATGAGACACTGACAGTGGAAATGAAAATGACAATGACATGTTGGATACAATGACAGGTTGACTATGACAGAGTGACAGTGGTAGTATTAGTTGTTTGGCACTTATATTTTAGGGTGTTTGGATGAGGAAATGAAAGGGGGTTATTTCCTCCTTCTAGTTGGAGCTGAAGAATTAGAGAGTTGGAGCTTCCTCCAGGTTGCAGCCTGAGAACTAGGTGGTTGTAGCCGAAGAACATAAGGGGTTGTAGCCTTCTTCTGGTTGGAGCCAAAGAATCAAGGAGTTGTAGCTTCCTTCAGGTTGGAGCCTGAGAAAAAAGGGGGTTGTATCCTCCTTCCAGTTGTAGCTGGAGAATGGGAAGTTGGTGCTTCCTATGAATGTATTTCTTCTAACATATAGGAAAAAAATTATGTGATTTTCTCCTGCATTGGGTTTCCATGTAAATATTGGTGTATTATGTATTTGTGGATGTGTTTATGATTTTCATTATGCATTGATGGATGATAATTTTTATTATGCAATAATGTATTGAATGCATAAATGATAAACCATTGAATACTGTTGACAAAGTTTAAAGAATACATATTTTGATTAAAAAGTGGTGGTGATGCTGGGAATATGGTTTGATATATGCTCTTGGTGATCTTGGCATGCGTTGCATGCGATTGGGAGTGGACTTGGTTTCATGGATGAGAAAATGACAGTGGAAATGACAGTGGCAATGACATGTTGCATACAATGACGGTGGTTGGACGGGGAAAGGAAAGGGGGTTATTTCCTCCTTCCAGTTGGATTTGGAGAACATAGGGGGTTGTAGCCTCCTTCCAGTTGGAGCCATAGAATCAAGGAGTTGTAGCTTCCTTTAGGTTGGATCCTGAGAAACCAGGGGGTTGTAGCCTCCTTCCAGTTGTAGCTGGAGAATGGGAAGTTGGTGCTTCCTATGAATGTATTTCTTCTGACATATAAGAAAAACATTCTGTGATTTTCTCAGGCATTGGGTTTCCATGCAAATATTGGTGTACTATGTATTTGTGGATGTGTCTATGATTTTTCATTATGCACTGATGGATGATAATGTTTATTATGAAATAATGTATTGAATGCATAAATAATAAACCATTGAATATTGTTGATAAAGTTTAAAGAATACATATTGTAATTAAAAAGTGGTATCAAGTGTTCTACTGATTCACCCCCCGGTCTCAGTATTCCAACAATTGGTATCAGAGTCGGTTCCTTAAGGAGACATTTTAACCACTGGAAGGATATCATGGAATACATAGAATGCAATGAGAATGGAGTACCCATATTTAATGGTCAAAATGGTTTGAAGTATGAAATGTGGAATACCAGGATGATTTTTTTTTTTTAAAGACATAGGGATATGATATTTGACAATCAGTTGTGACATGATACAATGCTACAAAGAAACCTAAGAGTGGAGCCAAGAAGGAATTAAAAAAGAAAAACAAAATAGCAATGGATTTCACCATGGAAGGACTATGTGATTCAACAAAGGGCAAAGTTGGTAAATGCTCATTAGCCAAAGAAATTTGGGACAAGTTACATAATACGTATTTTTATCCCATCTCAGAGTAAGAGAATGCCAAAGATGATGCATATGAAAACTCAGATGATGAAGAAGCCTACATAGGTGAGTAATTTTGTTTTGATTGTGAAGAGCGTGGACATATTGAAATTGAATGCCCTTATTTGAAGATTGAAAGTGATGATACAAAAAAACCTAATGAAATAGAAGACAATCCTAAGATTGAAAAGAAAAAGAATCAAGAAGTAGATTTCAGTCAACGAGAAAGAGAAGTTGAATATGAAATAATCACATTAAAAATCCAACTTGAAAAAGCAAAGCGAACATAAGAAGTCATGAGGAATCAGATGTTGAAGAAAGAAGAAGAGGTGGAAAATATTGAAGAAGAAGTTGTCATGTTGAGAGTAAAAGTTGTCAAGCTCAGTAAGAACGTTGAAGATATAGAAACGTCTGCATCAATAATAGAGAATGAAGAGAAGCATTCCAGGTTGCTAGAAAAGAAGAATGAAGAAAAGAGAAAGAGTTATGCATAAGTACTCAAAGGAAGGAATCATGGTAAACCATAATCTAAGAAAAATGATAAAGATACATCTTCAAGAAGACCCTTCACAATCAAGCCACAAAGAAGCTTCAATCATGATCAACCAATGCAAGAATTCAAAAGGACTACACTATTAACTCCCAAGTATGTAAATTTATTTTATGGTCATTGTTTTTATTGTACTAACTTTGGATAGAAAGTTGCAGATTGCAGGGCTTATGAAAGAAATATTCAACCAAGAAATAGTTATGTGGCCCCACAAAATATTGAATGTTACAAATGCCACAATTATGGTCACATTGCTTGTGATTGTAAAAGTATGATGTATATTTACTTGAGAAAGAACACTAATATCAGATATAGGAAGGTTTGGAAAATAAAAAAATAACATGTAAAGGAAGATCAGATGAATGAAGGACACCTATAAGTCATACTCTCAAGATTGACAATAATACTAGATGAAGAAAAATCTATAGAGAAAAAGAAAGATGCCAGATACAAGAAGGTTTGGAGAAGAAATGAAAAACAAGAGGAACAAGTGAATAAAGAACATGTCCTAGAGATCACACGATTTGCAGTAACACGAGAAAGAAAAAAAGAGTAGGTGAATACAAAACATGCCCAAGAGATTGTCCTTTTAGGAATTATAGTGCAAAATAAATCCACAGATAGAAAGAAAGAAGTCAGAGTTCAGAGGGATGATGAGTCTATAGATGAAGAGGAATATTACTCCCCATCAGAGCGGGTATTTTTCTGAGCCACCCAGATTGGAGACTCCCAGGTAAATATTTATGTTAAGCAGGGGGAGTCCATGCAATAGTGAAGCCTTCATAATAGTACAATGACAGATGGGTTAGCATTGTGGACAATTGAGTAGCAGAGTTATGGATAGATATGGATTCATGATATTCTTAGTAGTGGCTTAACAGTTGGAATCAGTGGAATCAATTGAAATTAGTTGGCCATAGAAAATAAAGCAGTGAAAGGCACAATAAAATAGGGAAAGAGAAACTATCAGAAGAAAATATATCATCGGAAGGATATTGTTGAACCGTATGGGTCACATGGAAAAAAATGGATTCATAAGACACTTGGTAAGATTGGAAAAATATATGTCAGTGGATGAGAACATGAGTTCAGGGAAGATTGGCTCATAGACTAGCTCAGGGATTGATTCAAAGATTGGTTCAGAAATTGATTCAGATACTAACTCAAAGACATATGAATAATTATGATAAATGAAACATTTGAATGCTTAAACTTTGAATTCTTTTTTATATATGTTAGTGATTTAAACGAAGAAGAACCAATGGAAAAAAACTAGAAAAATGGAAACAAGTACATGAAGACCTACATTTGATCTACCCAACATATTCCATAGAAGTCAAAGGGAAGAGAAATGGTCAAAGAAGAGATTGGAAGAGTGAAGATAGGGGGAGAAGCCCCAAGGGAAAGTTCATATAGGAAGAGAAGTCCCACAGAGAGTAATCAGAGGCATGGAAATGCAAAGAAGGAACAAAATCATAGAAATGCAGAGAAATATCATAGGCAGGAAGATAGGGGGAGCATCTCCGAGGAAAATTTAGACAGTGGGAGTATCCCCAAGGAGAGATACCCTTTTCCATTGATATGAAAATGGGAGAATGATAAACATTGATGAGGAGCAATGGTCACAAGGGGAGCATGAGGATTGGAGCATCATGTTTCCATCAATGTTGGTGTTGCCATCAATGCCAGAGGGGGATATTGTTAGATAGTTGGTTTGGGCAGTTGGTTTTAATTGACGTCAAACCTTAGAGATTGATTTCAACCCTTGGAGATTGATGTAAACCCTTAGAGAGGTCCAAATATGTGGATGACATTGTTAGACAATTGATTGTCATTTTTATGATTATTATTTATGGTGAGTTAGTTAGGTGCATTTGAAGAAGCCTACATGTAGCCCTGGAGGCGTGGTTATGGGAACTGATGTTGATTGAGGAATAACAACATGAAGGGCAATGCAATTGTAGGTAATACTATCATAGATGGATATTGCACGTTGTGTCATTTCTAGTGATATGTGGTACGTCACGTAGTTCCTCACATTTGAAGAGATATGGCTTTGTGAAGTTGGAGGACCCTCATGAATACTCTAGAAGCCCCTAAAAGGTCAACAAAGAAGTCAATTATTCTAGAAGCTACTAGAAAGTCATCAAGAAGTTTTTTAGTCAAGTGGTTGCAACTAGGAGTTAATCATGGGTAAAGTTGTTGAAATAATAAGATAATTAAAAATTAATTAGTTACAACAATAAATTATGAGTTGACTAATAATGGGTAAAGAAGTTGCAACAAGAATGTGGGTTAGCCCTAAAAAAATGAAGATGGGTAAAACAATTACAAGTTAGCCCATGAAGGAAGAAAACAAGAAATTAATTAAAAATAAATTAGTTGCAACAAGAAATTATGAGTTGAATAATTATGGGTAAAGTTGTTGCAACAATAATGTGGGTTAGCCCTAAAACAAGGAAGATGGGTAAAACAGTTACAAGATAACCCTTAAAGGAAGGCACTTAGGAAGTATAAATAAGAGATAAAGAGACTCCCATTAGCACCTATTGAGTATATTGAATATCTATAAGTGAATGAGGTAACCAAGTATATCTGAGGATAATTTCAGAGGGAAGGTAAGTAAATAAGGCCGAAAATCCAAGGGAGGATGAAGTCTTTTGATGATGTGTTCTAAGGTATGTTATTTACAAGTCATCTTACCATTTTCGCTATAATTTTTTTTATAGAATGATTCATATAGATAAAATCAAAGGCTATTGAGAAGACATATCAAGGTACTTTTGGTAGAAATTTTATCTTCTGGGTCATTGTATTTTGGCATATACACTCTATGGAAGATAGGGCTCTTGACTAGTCTTGAAACTAGTTGTAAAAAAGTGTTATGGGTAAAAAAGTCAATAAATTCTTCATAGAATATCCAAATTCCATGAGACCAAATTAATTGGATATAGTACATTCCGTATTATGTTTTGTGAAATTTTTATATTTATATATTAAATATTCTGCATGTGGCATTGTCTACAAGTTCAATCTATAGAATAAGATAGAATTCAACAAGGTCTACCATTTTTGCTATAACTCCATTTCTGGGACGTTCCAAGTAGTGAAACTTGGAGGAATTGTAGAGAATATATTTAAGAATATTGGATACAAGTTTTAGACTTTTATTCATTATAGGTATAGAGTTATGCTTGTTGAAAGTTAGTTTTTTTGACTAATACAAAAATAGTGCCGTGAGACTGAGGTAAAGGTTGATGAAGATGATATTCTGTTGTTTTGAAGTTAAGGAAGGTTTGTAGGTTTGTGATCACATACACCAGGTCAACTATAGGATTGGAGGTATGTTTATATTCTTAGTTTTAAGTTTCATTTTGGTGATCTTGTGGAGCATTCTTGAGCCATGTCTTGGTGAGTTGTTTGGTATATGTCTTGTGGTACATATTAGATGTATTGTACATGTTGGTTGAGGTCTACTTGTTGAGATACATTGATGGTGCATTTATTGGTTTATTATTATATGGTGTATGACATGATATGATATATGATTGGTACATGGTATGGTGTCAATGTACATGGTTGATATACATGGTTGACACATTGTATGGTACATGATTCATACTTAGTATGGTGCAATTTTGGTGCATGGTTAATTCACTTGTTATAGTACATGGTTAATGGTACAAGTTGTGGTACAAGTTGATGCATGGTATAGGTTGGCCTTGGTTGAGACACATATCTTGTGATTGTATATTGTGATCTTGGTACGTGCTTGGTAGAGGCATGTGGTGGTGATGTTGGGAATATGGTTTGAGATATGCTCTTGGTGATATTGGCACGAGTTGCATGCGGTTGGGAGTGGATCTAGTTTTGTGGATGAGACAGTGATAGTGGCAATGACAATGACAATGACAGGTTGGATACAATGACAGATTGATAGTGACATAGTGACAATAGTAGTATCAATTGTTTGGAAATTATATTTCAGGGTGGTTGGACGGGGCAAGGAAAGGGGGTTTTTACCTCCTTCCAATTGGATCTAAATAATTATGGATTTGGATATTCCTTCAGGTTGGAGCCTGAGAACTAGGTGGTTGTATCCACCTTCCGGTTGGAGCCAGAGAACATAAGGGTTTGTAGCCTCCTTCTGGTTGGAGCCAAAGAATCAGGGAGTTGTAGCTTCCTTCGGGTTGGAGCCTGAGAAACCAGGGGGTTGCAGTCTCCTTCTAGTTGTAGTTGGATAATGTGAAGTTGATTCTTCCGATGAATGCATTTCTTCCGACGTATAAGAAAATCATTACGTGGTTTTCTGTCGCAATGGGTTTCCACATAAATATTAGTGTAGATTGTATTTGTGGATGTGTCTATGATTGTTCATTATGAATTGATGGATGATAATGTTTATTATTCTATAACAACCATTGTCATTACTCATTCAAACATCTATTCTGTAACACCCTGGTTTCCCACATGATTGTAATCGTATTTAAGACTTTATGTATTGCAATTAATGAATCATGCAATTGTGTTTATGTCAATGAAAAAAAAAGACAACTGACTGAGAAGGAATATTTACAATAATGTCCATGATACCACGAGTGGGAATAGTAAGGTGGAACTGGGAAGTTTTAATGAATAAATTAGGAAGCGTTCCCAACACTCTAGAGTGCACCTGCATGACTTGAATCCATTGCACCCTGTTTATCTTTATCACAATGAACCTGTTAATGGTGTTTAGTTTGGGTAGTTGAGTAGTTATAACTACCATCTAAATTGGTACTTGGAAGAGTGAAGGGTCAACTGCAATGTCATCCAAAAGTACACATGTATTTTCCCCTTCGATTCAGGATCTTGACTTGGGGGCTTACTTATAACATAATTCATTGGGGATCCTGATGGTAAGGATAATTTTACAACTATGAAGAAGGAATAAAGAGGAAGAGGGAAAAAACATAAAAACAAATACATACATGCATGCAAAGAGATGCGTGGATGCAAAGAGTTTGGACACACACAAACACACATACACCAAGGAACAATGAAAAACACAAAAAGAGATGAGTCATAGGCTCAAAAAAATATGGTACTGGATGTACAAAGATAGAGTTCACATATACAAATTTTAGCAAAAAAATATTGGGAATTTATCCTGAGGAAAATTTGAAGCTTTCCCAAGAATTGAATGGTCACCCTGGAATAACGAAGACCCATATCCAGAATGGAGAAAAAAAGGGTTGTGACTTGGTTCTTACTAGAAAGAAACTAGAACTGGTAAGGGGAGGTTTCCGGTGGACTATATAGTAGATAAGGGACTCCATTGTGTAGAGGAAATACAGTTGGTAAGGTTCCTGATAAACTCATGGAGGCCTTGAGCTCTGTGGGAAGAGGAAAACGTCTACTCTTTCCACTAGAGTGAAGGAGAGTAGCCTTCCTAATCCATTCCTTGACTTGATGGTCAACTAAGAGAGTCCTCTTGTGGTATCATGACCTAGCACGGGGGTGACATGCTATATAAAGGAAAAGTGCAACATAGCCTATGGTTGGGTGGAAATCCATTTACAGTTAGTGAGTTGGCTAGTTGAATATTTCATTGAACTGATAAGCGTTTTACTTGAAATGTCTATTGAATGTTTGTTAATGGTTACATATTATATTATGTTCTTGTTAATAATTTGATTATGATGAATGAATGCTAAATTATGAGTTGAATGAAGTAACTGTGATAATGGTATGAGGAAGGAAAGTGTAGGACGATAATCCTATTTTTTTCCGGTCGTTTGAAATGGAAAGTTTACAGGATATAAAATCTTCAATTGGGGTACTTGGGTAGAGTGTTTCTTGTTTTCTGGGAAGTGGTCTAAATCCTGAAGGAGTTGAGTTAAACCCTTGTAGGAAAGGAATATGCAAATATTGTGGAATGACCAAGTCTAGAAACAAAACCTTAACCTTGTTGAAAACCCTTATTCAATCCTAGAGGAATGATAACTGTTAATTTGATGAGAAGAGAAGATACCAACCATTCTTTTGAGATCCAAGCTTCGGGAGAATCCTATCGGGAGGTGAATCTTTCAAAAAAACCAAAATGCAAGGTCATACTAGACTCATGATGGGGGAGTTATGAGAGGAGGTGATATTTTAATCTATTGGAGAATGGGATGATGAGATCTAGGCTATAGATTCCCCAAGCATTAGGCTGAAAAGTTTGTCAGGATAATAGAGTTAGGGAAGGTCCGATAAAGGGTGTAGGGGGAATTTTTGATAAGGAAACATTGATATCAAAATCCCAAGGACGAGGAGAACCTATGCTAGTGTGGATGCCAACGATTATTGAGGCATTGTATTTGGAATGATCCATACCGAAGAAGGAACCCTGTCGAAGTGGTGGTGTTGGTTAAATACCGAGAAATTGTGAGATCCGATTGATCTATGACCATTGGATTGGGATTCAAGGACCGTCAGATCCATTAGAGAATTTCTTGCTGTTAAGAATTGATCGGGAAGTCTCATGGTTGTGGGGAGTGGACACTTTCCGATGGAATATGTCCACGAGGCTAGATGTTGTATATATGAGGGTGAAGAAATTCGATACGATCATAGTCATGGATTTATGGTGGACCCCACCTATCAAAGTGTTAAGTGGAGAACGAGTGAGGCATTAGACATCATGTATTTCAAGGTGGCTAGTATATCGAGGCCATTGATTGCATATCCAGAATATTGTTGGATCTTTCGAGAGTAGAATAGTTGGAGATGTTTGATCATGATTGAAAGGTGGGTTGTATAATCTTGCTTTCCTAAAGGAAAAAGGAACCCAACTCATGGATGATCATCTATTTTGTTGGGACGAGTGAGTCCGAGTCATCCAATCAAGGATTTTCATTCCTTGGTATATGTAGCAACATTTAGCCAAGGATTTTCTGAGAAGAATCGAGTGGATAATCCACAAATTTGTCAAAGCCATGTCACACACATAACTCTATGATATGGTGTAGAAGATGAAGAATAAGTCCACGTGTGCAACATGTGGGACAAAGGTCAAATAAGGGTGTAAATCCGAGAATAAAAGCTTAATGTAAGAGGAATTTTTACATCTCTCCAGCCTAAGAGGGTTTAGGGAGTCAAGTGTGTTACAGAGTGGTATCACAACAGAGTTCAAACTCTAGGCTTGAATTGGTCGCCAAGGCTGCATGACTGTTTATGAAATTATTTTACATGATAGAAGTATATGCTCTATATTTTTGAATGGTTTAACCATGTTAATGAATACTGATAACAATTTTGCACAGGAAAGGAGTCCTGGATCAGGATTGTCAAATCATACTAATGTTTGACAAGGATGATAATTTTATGCCAATAATTTTTAAAAGTGATGGCTAATAGTGTTTCAATGTTCATCATATAGGACATATAGAAAGGGAAATAGAAGTGAATGGTGCAACATAGTATGGAGGACAACTCACACTTCTAAGATGAAGAATATGATGGAAGGAGGGCTAGAGAAACCGCTCCATATTTGGTAGCCAAAGTAAGAAGTCTGAATGTGGACAATGAAAGGCCCATGTGAGATTAGGCTGAGAAGACAAAATTGAATTCAGTGTTACTGTAGAGTCTGCCTGAGATTTACAAGCTCTTGCAACAAATTCCAACCATTAGTAATGTAGGACTACAACAATCAAATAAACTAAAGAGCCATCATATGTCCAAAAGCACGGGCCAACTCACAGTAATGAGGGAAGAAGTTCTTCCAAGAAAAGGTATCAAGATGCTAAGAGAAGCAGAGCTAGTGGATATACTTCCAAAGAGTCATCCAGTGGGAAGAACAATACATAAGAACTATCTAGCAATGACACTGGTTCAAGTGTTCCTAGGAAGAATAAAAATAGACTCTCACATATTTCTCTGAAACATGAGTTCAATAAGGCTAAGCCACCTACCTTTGATGGAGAAATCAAGAAGAGAGAACAAGCTGAGGCTTGGCTATTGGGATTGAGGAAATATTTTTGAGTACATAAATACTCAAAAAATACAAAGGAAAAGATAACCATTTTCAATCTAAATGGAGGAGCTTCCATATGGTGGGATGAACTCAAAGAATACAAGGGATTGAAGGAAAACAAGCTGACCTGGAAAAAGTTTGAGACATATTTCAAGAAGGCATATCTGTCAGAAAAGTACTATGATTGAAAAATTAAAGAGTTCCATGAACACAAGTCAGGGAAACTTACCATGGATGCTTATGCCAAGAGGTTCTTATAATTATTGAGGTATGTTCCTTACCTCAAGGATGAGAAGGAAATGATACAATATTTCCTTAGTGGATTACCATAGTCTTGTCAGGATATGATTTATTTGGATGAGTCTAAGACCTTGGAAGATACCATTAGAAAGGATAAAGTGTTTTTATGACCAATCCAAGCATAGGCATGAGCCTCTCAAGGATTGGAAGAGAAAGGATAAATCTGGATTTCAAAGGAAGGGATTTAAACCACCCCAATACAAGAATCCCAAGAAAGTTGCTTAGTTAGGTCATTCGAGCAAAAGTATGTACCAACATAACTTTCCATATCAGAGTGGAAATAGTCCAATAGAGAAGGTAAGAGGAAATGTAGAGGAATAACAGAAAGGGCCTCTACAATGTTGGGGTTGTGGAGAGGAACATCTATTGAGAAAATTCCCTGAAAACAAAAGAGTTTAACATGTTTAGGAAGCTACTACAACTAATGATGTGGCAAGGAGTGTTTTGAAGATATATGTAGTTGTTGAGAATCGAAAATCAGAACACGAAGATTTTGTTGTGGAGATGCAAGGTATAATTGGAAAAAAACCCATTTCTATTTTGATTGAACCTGGTTCTAACCTTAGATATGTTTTTCCTCAAGTCATTGAAGCATGTGCCCTACAAATAAAGAGGCATGCAAAATCATGGTTGGTTTAGTTATCCAAAATAAATAAGAGAAAGGTGGTAGAAGTAATAGAGGCATGTCCATTGGAAATGAGTGGACTGCATACACAAGAAGCCTTAAACATCCTACCCTTAGGATCATATGTTGTGTTGATAGGCATGGATTGGTTAGCCATCCATAGGGTAATATTGAACTGCTATAACAAGACCTTTGAATGTGAAGATGAAGAAGGAAACATGAGAGTGTTGAAGGCATTCGAAAGCCCATATCAGTGAGGTAAATATCAACAATGTAGATCAAGTAGTTTAGTCAAAAAGGGTGTCCCTTGTATGTAATACAAGTGTTCAATGCAAGAGAGAGTAAGGAATTGAAGAGTGAGGATCACCCAGTGCTATGGGAATTTAAATATGTACTCCTTGAGGAGGTACCTTGATTTCCTCCTAAGAGAGATCTCAAATTCTCAATAGATATTATACCCAAAGAGGTACCAACATCGAAAGTACCCTATAGAATGAGTACACTAGAGTTGGTAGAGTTAAAATTTCGATTGAAGGAGAAGATGGATACATGGTATATTAGGCCGAGTGTATCCCCGTGGGGATCACCAATGTTATTTGTGAAGAAGAAGGATGGTACATTGCAGTTGTGTATAGACTACCAATAGTTTAACAAGATGACCATCAAGAACAAGAACCCATTGGCCTGGATTGATGATCTTTTTGATTAGCTCAAAGGATCTACGATATTTTATAAAATTGAATTGAGATCTGGATATAACCAAGTTAGGATTAAGGATGAGGAAATCCACAAGACAACTTTTAGGATGAGGTATTGACACTATGAGTTTGCGGTGGTGCCATTTGGGCTTGCAAACACACCAACCACCTTTATGTGTTTAACGAACAATGTTCTCAACAAATGTTTTGATAAGTTCTTTATTTTATTTGTTGATAATATCCTGTTATATTCCAATACCAAAGAAAAGAACAAAACACATATTCAATTGGTATTACATGTGTTAAGAGATCACCAAATATATGCCAAATATATCAAGTATTATTTTTTCGAGAAGGAGATCCAATATTTGGGCCACACAATCTTAGTAGAGGGAGTGGCAATAGATCCCATGAAAATCAAGGCAATCATGGATTAGCCACCCCCTTAGAATGTAACTGAGTTAATATCATTTATGGGATTAGCTAGATATTATAGAAGGTTTATTAAGGGATTTTCCAAGATCATTCATCCCATTACCTCTTTGCAACAAGAGCCAAACATGAAAAGTTATGAGGAATACCAACTTAAAATAGATGAGTTATTGTTGTATGATAACATACTATATGAACTTGATTAAGTAGAGATAAAACACCTTATTATGGATGAGTTTCATTAGAGGTATTATGTGGACCATCCTGGTTATTAGAAGATGATAAAAATAGTAAGAAAGTTTTACTACTGGCCAAGAACGAAGAAAGATATTACTAAATATATTGCAAAGTGTTTGGAATGTCAATAGGTCAAAGTTAAACACAAGCACCTTGAAGGATTATTCCAACCATTACAAATTCCATAATGGAAGTGGGAGACAATATCCGTGGATTTTAACACTGGTTTAGAAAAGACAATTAAGAAACATGATGCAATAAGGGTAGTGGTAGATAAGCAGTGCAAGGAAAATCACTTTATTCCAATCAAATCTACTTTCAAAGCTATATATGTTGCTTATGTTTTTATGAAATAGATTTTTAGGTTTCATGGTATGCCCAGGACTATTATCTCAGATAGGGATGTGAAATTCACCTTGAATTTGTGGAAAGGATTGTTTGCGGGCTTAGGAACACAATTAGAATTTAGCATGGCCTACCATCATTAAAAATATGGTCCTAGCAAAAGGGTGAATAGACTGTTGGAAGACATGTTAAGGATGCATGTCATGCATCATCCCAAATAGTGGGAAAAATATCTACCCCTGGTAGAATTTACCTATACAATGGTTATCAAGAATCCTTGAAGATGAGCCCATTTGAGGCTTTGTATGGTAGAATATGCAGAGTTCCAATGAGTTGGGATAGTCCAGTGGATATGATCACGCTTGGACCTGACTTGCTAATGGAAATAGAGCAAGCAATGATAAAAATAAGGCATAATTTAAAAGTAGCCCATGATAGACAAACGAGCTGTGTAAATGGAAAGATAACCCATAATGAATTTAAGGTGGGAGATCATGTGTATCTCAGGGTAAATCCCAAAAGGATCTCCCTAAGGATAAGAACTTGGACCAAGTTAGAAACCCGCTACTATGGAACATTTGAAGTCTTGGAAAGAGTGGGACCAATGGCATACAAACTTTCCCTGCCACCTACTATTAGAGCTCACAATGTGTTCCATGTCTCTTTATTATAGAAGTATATTCAGGATTATAATCAGATTATTGATTGGACTGTGAGACAGGTGGAACTAGAGGGAGGATTCCATCCCAATTCTCAATGAATATTGAACAAGAAAGAGACGTTTCTCTCGAAGCAGGCCATCTGTATGTCAAGGCACAATGGAAGCACATTGGAGAAGACGAGGTCATTGTTGGGTAGGTGTTATATTATTTGCATGTGTGTGTGGGGGCACATCATATTTGATGACTGTGTCTGATGATCCCATCACCTGCTATTTTCTGTGGGTGTGCACATCAGGCACTTTCCTAGGGGGATCCCGGGGGGTAGGAGTCCCCTCCCTAGTTACGCGGAGCATTCAAAGCAGCACCCCGAAAACCTTTTTGGGGTGGTTTTTTCTATTTTAACATTTTTTTCTATATTTAGTGGTTTTCTAAATTAATCCCAGATTATGGGATTAGGGTTTTGATAGTTGCGGGATACCTAAAATATTGTATATATTGTATTGCAAATGGTGAAATTAATACAATGAAAAGTTGAGAGGTGCAACACCAAGGAAGGATGGTTTTATCCCGACTAAGGGTTTTCATAGTAAATCTCTATGTACTATATGTGTGAGCCATTGATTAATTTCTATTTTGCTTAGAATCTGTATGCATTGCTTTACTTCACATGTTTAAAACTTACATGAGGTATCAAATTGTGTTTTTGGCTTTAGGGGGACACCTTTGTTGCTAAGGGCTTGGATTAGTCTTGATAGATCAAGTTTATCTTGGGTCTGTGATAAACTTGGTTTCAATGGGATCTTTGCAGTGGTGATTCATGTGTTGCAAGATAATATAAAACATTTCTAGAATTGAGATTGAGAAGTTCAATGGTAAAAACTTTGAGCGATGGAATATCAAGATGGAGGACCTTATTGTAGACAAAGAATAATGAATCACTATGGATCCTAGTACATGAACTAATGGTAAAAATCGTACTAGTTCACAAAAAACTAGTACACAATCTAGTGGTACACAAACTACTAGTACTCAATCTACTAGTATGTCACAAGAAGATTGGGAGAATTTGGATAGAAGAGAAAGGAGTACGATTTGACTCTGCATGACTGATTTTGTGTTATTGAATGTGTTGGGAGAATTTGAAGCCAAGGAACTATGGAAAAATTTGGGGAATTTGTATCAGTCAAAGTTCTTGGTAAACCAGTTGTTTCTTCAAAAGAAGTTGTATCATCTTAGGATTGAATATGGAGATTTTGTGACAGAGCATCTAAATGCATTCAATACTTTGGTAAGTCAACTTGGATCTATTAATATTACATTTGCAGAAGAATATAAGTGTATTCCTTTGTTATTTTCTTTTCGAGACTCTTGGGGTAATATGGTTGTAGCAATTGATAGTACCACACAATCCACATTGAAGTATGGGGTTGTAGTTTCATCCTTGTTATCAGAGGAGATGAGGTGGAAATGCATGAATAGTCATAGCACACATGACTCATTTGTAATAGTTTGTCCCAAAGATAGGGATACAAAAAATTCTTCATGGGGGAGATCTAAATCTAAACATAGGTCTAAATCCCCAGAAAAATCTTTGAGTAAATGATGGAAATGTGGTAAAATTAGGCATTATAAGAAAAATTGCATCTCTAAGAAAGTTGATAAAGTAAAGGGATCTAATGATGCCTCTTCCACAGAGGTGAAAACATCCATAGAAGAGGGAGGTGATGTTTACTTGGCATCTACAAGTATACGTGCATATCGTGATGTATGGTTGATCGACTCAAGTGCATCATTTCATATGAATCATCACAGGGAGTGGTTTAGTGAATATGAAAAGTATGATGGTGGTGATGTCTTCTTAGTAGATAAATCGACAACCAAAATCATGGGATGTGGAAGGGTTAATATATTTTTGAAATATGGAAGGATTAGAAATCTTCTTGGATTTCTGCACATTCTAGATCTAGCCGTGAGACTAATATCTATAAGTAAGTTAGATGATGCAAGTGTGGATACTTTATTGGGAATTAGCACTTTCAAGATGGTCAAAGGAGTAATGGTATTGATGGGGGGAGTTCGATGTGGAAATTTGTACAAGTTGTTGGGAATCACTTATACTGGTGTGTGCAATAGTTCTGTTGTCCTTGAGGAGAGAAATAAAGAATACACAATCCATACTGTCCTTGGAAAGAATACCATCCTATGGCATCAAATACGAGACATATTGGAGAAAAGGGCCTTTGAACACTACAAGGTAAAGGTATGGTTGAAGGTATGTCTAATTTAACCTTGGATTTTGATTTCTATGAACATTGCATATATGGTAAATAAAATCGAGTAAGATTCTCATTTGGTGCTATAAGAGCAAAGGGGATATTATAGTTGATACACATTGATGTGCTTGGACCTGTGCCTGTTCCATCACCAGGTAAATCTCTGTATTATGTTTCATTCATAAATAATTTCTCAAGGAACACATGGATGTATTTTCTCAGGAAGAAACCTGAGGTATTTGATAAATTTAAAGAGTTTAAGGCTCTTGTAGAAAATCAGACATAGAAGGAAATAAAGGTGTTGAGGATAGATAATGGTGGAGAATTATTAGGGAATTAATTTGAAT
The DNA here is from genome assembly GCA_010110895.2 of Picea sitchensis. NCBI lineage: Eukaryota > Viridiplantae > Streptophyta > Pinopsida > Pinales > Pinaceae > Picea > Picea sitchensis. The sequence goes on from SNQJ01S0143017.1 coordinate 24,902, forward strand.
AGTTGTGTAAGAAGTGCGGTATATCAAGGTAGAAGACTAGTCCATACACACCTCCATGGAATGAGGTTGTAGAAAGGATGAAAATGATGTTGATGGAAAAGCCAAGGAGCATGCTTAGTGGTGTCGGGTTAGGATAGGAATTCAGGGCAAAGGAAGTGGGTATTGCATGTTACTTGGTAAATAGGTTTCCCTCGTCAACGTTGGTGGAAAAAACTCCACATGAGGTATGGAATGGTAAGAAACTCTCTCTTGAACATCTTAGAGTGTTTGGTTTTGATGCTTATGTACATGTTCCAAAGGAAAATAGGAGTAAGTTAAATAATAAAGATGAAAATGTATCTTTAGTGGTTATAAAGATGGTCTGAAAGGTTATAAGATTTGGAACCCAGAAACTAAGAATTTTGTTTATAGTCAAGATGTTGTTTTTAGAGAGGTTAAAGATGTTCCCAAACATGAATTCCTACCAAGGAAAGAAGAGCCTGAGAAAATAGAGTTTGAGGTCAATGAAGAAAAATATGAACCAACAGAAGAAGATGAATCAAAAGAATAAGAACCTCATACTCCATTATTGAGGAGATCAATGAGGGAAATAAGGAAACCAAAAAGGTACAGTCCACCTAATTTTCATGATAATTTTTCTTTATCTATTACTGATGATGATCCCATAAATGTCAGGGAAGTAGTGGATTCATCGGATAGTAAACTCTAGAAGAAGGCCATGGTTGAATAGATGGATGCCTTAAATAAGAATGAGTCATGTGATCTAGTTGAGTTTCCAAATGGAAGAACGACCATTGACAACAAATGGGTTTTTAAGAAGAATTTGAATGCAGAAGGAAAAGTGGAGAAATACAAAGCTCGATTAGTAGTAAAAGGTTATTCCTAGGTAGAGGGAATTGACTTTGGTGAAATTATTTCTCCTATTGCCAAGTTAAATTTTATTAGATTTATTTTATTTATTGTTGTTGCTTTTGATATTGATGTAGAACATATGGATGTGAAGATAACATTCCTACATGGCGATCTGGAAGAAAAAATCTACATGAAGAAAACCAAAGGCTTTGTAGTGAAGGGAAATAAAAAGCTAGTATGTAAGCTAAAGAAGTCACTATATGGTCTGAAGAAATCACCTAGGATGTGGTACCAAAAGTTTGACACATACATCCTTGGTCTGAGATTTGTGGGAAGCGGGGCTGATCACTATGTATATTACAAGCAGTTTGGTAATCACTTCATTTATGTAGTGTTGTATGTCGATGAAATGCTGTTGGTAGGAAACAATATGGATGTAATCAAGGAGGTGAAGTTGCAACTCTCCTCCAAATTTTACATGAAGGATCTCAGGGCTACTAACTTCATTCTAGGAATGGAGATTAAAAGAGATCATGCAAACATGAAACTCTGGTTGAATCAAAGAAAATATGTTGAGACAATATTACAAAGGTTTAATCTGCATGAAAATAAACTGACCAAGGTTCCTATTGCTATAGGTGTAAATTTATCTGCAGATCAATGTCCCAAGACACACGATGAGGAAGAGGACATGTCCCATGTTTCATATGTTAGTGCAGTTGGTAGTTTGATGTATGCAATGGTCTGTACTAGACCGAACATTACACATGCAGTGGGAGTTTTAAGAAGGTATATGTCAAAACCAGGGAAAGAGCATTGGACAATAGTAAAAAGGGTTTTCGGGTATTTGTGTGGCACTTCTAGCTATGTATTGTGTTACCAAGGAAGACCAAGATTGGATAGAGTGTTGGACATACATGGGTTTGTTGATGCAGACTGGGATGGAGATCTAGATCGCAAAATATCTACAAGTGGGTATGTGTTTAACCTATTTGGAGGAGAAATCAATTGGATTCACAAAACATAGGCTGTAGTGGCACTCTCAACTACTGAAGTTGAATACATGGAAATCACTCATGCATACAAGGAAGCAACATGGTTATAGAGATTGTGTTCAAGTATTGGGTTGGTACAACAAGAAGTAAGCTTAGAATGTGTCTGTCAGAGTGTAATATTCATGGCAAAGAACCCAACTTATCATTCAAAGACAAAGCATATTGATGTTCAATATCACTTTGTGAAAGACATGGTTGAAGACAAGAAGGTGTTGTTGGATAAGGTTGCACTTTTAAGAATGTTGCAAATTCATTGACAAAGTTGGTGAGCTCCGAGAAGTTCTCCTGGTGTAGAGAAAAAATGAGCATTACTTCCCTATATTGTGGACTATGTAATCTCGTGACCCCCTATATACATAGAAAAAAACAAGTGGGAGAATGTTGGGTAGGTGTTATATTCTTTACGTGTGTGGGGGGGGTGCGTATTATACTTAACGATTTTCAAAATTGATACTTGGTTAAGGGATTAGGGTTTTGGTAGTTGCAAGATACTTAAAATATTGTATATATTGTATTGTGAATGGTAAAATTAATATAATGAAGAGTTGAGAGGTGCAACACCAATGAAGGTTGGTTTTCTCCCGGTCAATGGTTTTTAGTGTAAATCTCTATGTACTATATGTGTGAGCCATTGATTAATTTTTGGTTTGCTTAGAATCTATATGCATTGCTTTACTTTATAGGTTTAAAGCTTACAACCACTTGGGAATTGAAAGATTCCACGAGGGTGGAATACCCATTTGTTTTTCTATACAAATTTGTATATATGGTGTGAATAACATTGAGGATGGTGTTTCCTTAAGGGGGAGGGGAATATAACACCCCATTTCCCCCCATGATTGTAATCATGTTTAATACTTCATGTATTGTTATTAATGAAACATGCAATTGTGTTTATATTAATGAAAACACCAGACAATTGTCTAAGAAGGTAGCCTTGTACTACTGGCCATGATACCATGAGTGGGACTAGTGAGGTGGAATTGAGAAGTTTTAATGAAGAAATTAAAAAGCTCTCCCAACACTCTAGTATGCACATGCATGACTTGAGTGCATAAACTTGTCCAACATACCCTGTTTATATTGACCACAAGGAACCGATTAATGTTGTTCAGGTTGGGTAGTTGAGAAATTATAACTACCATTTGAATTGGTACTTGGAAGAGTGAAGGGTCAGCTGCAACATCAACCAGAAGTAAGGAGGGATTTTCCCCTTCAATTTGGGAGCTTGACTTGGGGATTACTTCCGGCTGAAGTCATTGGGGATTGCAAGGGTAAGGAGATTGTTCCAACTGAGAAGAAGGAACAAGGAGGAAGAGGGGAAAAAAAACACATGTGCATAGGAAGAGACGTGCATATGCACATATATTGGATGCATGTAGACACACATACACCAAGGAACAATAGAAAAACACATATAGAGATTGTTGGATTACTGAGAGGGGGGGTGAATAAGTAATGATAAGTTATACCACTTATTAATCCTTTTTAGCCACAATATATATTCCTTTAACTTATTGCATAATATAACATTAACATCCATCAATGCATAATAACCAATAATAGACACATCCACACAATGCATAGTACACCAATATTTTACGTGGAAACCCAATGTGGGAGAAAAGCCACAAAATGATTTTCTTATATGTCTTTAAGAATTACATTCAAGGAAGCACCAACATTCCAATTCTCTAGGTCCAACTGGAAGGAGGCTTCAACACCCTATAGTTTTTAGGATACAACCTTAGGGAAGCTCCAACTCTCCAATTCTATGGCTACAACCAAAAGGAGGCTACAACCAAAAGGAGGCTGCAACCCCCTATGATCTCTGGATACAACTGGAATATGGATACAACCACCTAGTTCTCAGGATCCAACCTGAAGGAAGATCCAACTCCCTGATTCTCCAACACCAATTGGAAGGAGGCTACGACCCCCTTTCCTTGCCTCATCATTCTTCCCTGAAACATAAGTGCCAAATAGATGATGAAACCACTGCCACACTATCATTGTGCAATATAACATTGTAAACCTGTACCAAGCTATGCCAACAACTTGTAACAAACCTGTACCAATAACCAATAATAAACCTGTACCAACAAAAATCAACAGGTATGAGACTTGTATATGCTGCGACTAGCGTATGTATGCAACCTGTCTATACTGCAACTTGCATATGTACGCGTCCGGTCTATACAATAGCCTGCGTACACCCTCAGAAGTCTATGGTTTTCACCTTTCTGAAACTCAGACCCTTTGTTGCCTCTGTCACATCAACCTGCAACTTGTCCCAGCCTATACCAATTAACCTATACTATAAACCATGTACATAAATCACTCACACAACCTGTACCATCACAAGTCCATCAACTATGCACATCATAATACCTCATAACCATCACCAAGACCAAGATGTGATTTTAATAATATATCAAGATATCTATGCCACATCATCCATATACCATGTGTCAAAAATACTACTACCAAGTGCCTCTAACCATGCACCAAGAATGCCTCTCAATAGATCATATATGATAATATATATCTCATACTCAATATCACAATAATATCATTCAAACCATGTGCATCTATGTCTCTCTAGTCTTGTGCCATAGATGTGCATACAATCATAATCATGTGTAATAAACCCTCACTGATATGCAACCTCACACTACACAAACAACTTCACAACCACTTCACAACCAAAATCCCTCAACCATGTACCACAAAATCCCTCAACCATGTGCCAAGAAATACAAGATACACCTCAACACTAACAAGATGTATCAATGATAAATATGAGATATACCAACACTGTATTTCTGTAGATCTGTTTTATATAGTAAGTGCCAACAACCATTACCCTCTCTAGAGAAAATCCTCAAACTCCCATAACCATCTCTCAGATAGAAAACAATTTCCAACTACTCATAAGAATATCACATACCTTTTAAATTTGTAGATAGATTTGTTGTACTTGATCACTATAGACCTTCCTGGGAGCTTGCTTTCAGACTCTAGAGACTTGAGATCTTCATCCACTCATGCTTCCATGGATTTTACCAACTATATGTGACCTCTTCTTCTTCAGCCCGCATATGTACGTTCCCTAATCCAGTGCAGCCCACATATGTACGCGACTTCCTCCACTGCAACCCATGTACACCTCAACAATTAGTGTTTTTTTCAGTAATTTTGCAACTCCGAAACTTCCGCTGTCAACCCTCCTTTACTACCTCAAACTTGTGTAATTTCAGATGTATCAATGAGTACCTACAATACAATTTTCTCAAATAATAGATATTCAATATGCTCATTAGATCCAAATATGAGACCCTTGCTCTCTTATTTATACTCTCCAAGTAGCTTCCTCAAGGGGTTACCTTCTAACTAACTTTACCCAACTTCCTTTTTTTAGAGCTAACCCACTTCTAACCACTTGTCCACTTACAACCACTTTATCCACAAATAATAATCTCTTCACTTCTAGTTGAAACTAATTTATTTTTAATTATTTTCTTCTTGCAACATCTTAACCCATGATTAACTCCTAGTTACAACCACTTTGACTAGTAAACTTCTTCTAAGAGATTCTAGAATAAATGACTTCTTTGACCTTCTAGGGGATTCTAGATAACTCATGAGGGTTCTCCAACTTAATATGACCGTAATGATGTAACCATGAGTAGTTATGTGACATTACACATATCACCGAAAATGACATGACATGTACTATCCATCTAGAATAGTCTTACCTATAAATACACTCCTATTCATGCCTTTATACCTCAAAAAAACTCAGGTCCCTTACCCATATCTTTGTGCAACTAGACTTATCCAAGGTTTGACATCAATCTCTATGGGTTGACATCAATATACAATATCACTATCCAAGGGTTGACATCAATGAAAACCAACTATCCAAACCAATTGTCCATCAACCTAAGCCAACTGTGAGTTACAGACTCACAAAAATATGATAATTGGTGTGAGTAGACATAGATCATGCATACAGATCTAAGTAATAGAATATTGAGAAGTTCTCATGAGGAAAATAAGAAGCTTGGAAAATAATTGACTGGTCACCCTAGAACAAAGAAGACCCATATCTATATTGGAGCAAAAGAGGGCCACGATTTGGTGCTTACTAGAAAGAAACAAGCACTAGTAAGGGGAGGTCGCTGAGGGACTGTATAGTAGATAAGGGATTCCCTTGTGCATAGGAAATCTAGTTGGGAAGGTTCC
>SNQJ01S0143018.1:9542-29810 GCA_010110895.2 Picea sitchensis
CGATACAATGAATCCAAGGAGCTTACCTTGTTCTACTGCGAAGATAGATTTTTTAGGATTCAAAGAAATGTCGTACTTACGATATCATTGTAGAACGGATCTTAAATGAGCTAGATGATCTTCTTTATTTTTTGAGAACACAGTGACTTGATCTAGGTAAACTACTACAGATTGATTGATTAAGCCTCAGAAAGTGATGTCCATCACTCTCTGGAAAGTGGCACCGGTGTTTACGAGTCCAAAGGGCATATTTCTATAAGCGTAGGTGCCCCATGGAGTGAAAAAGGTGGTTTTGAGTTGGTTTGGAGGAGACATAAGGACTTGGTTATACCCTAAAAAACCATCCAACAAGGATAATATTTTAGAACCAGACACCTGTTGAAGGATCTGTTCAATGGGAGGGATAGGGTAGTTGTCTTTATCAGATACTTGGTTAATATTTCGGAAATTGACACATAGTCGGATTTCACCACTCTTCTTTCTGACAGGGACAAGATTAGAGACCCATTGTGTGTGCCTAACTGGAAAAATTATCTTAGCATTCAGGAGTTTGTTTAAGTCCTTCTTGACCATTGGTTCGAGTTTTGGGTGCATTTTCCTTAACTTTTGTTGAAAAGGTTGGGTTTGGGGTTTCATGGGAATAACGTGTTGTATGATGTTAGGATGGAAGGTTTTTAGGTCATCGTATGTCCAAGTAAAAACATCTTTGAATTCCTTAAAAAACTTAATAAATGCTACTTTTTCTTTCTCAGAACACCCCAACCCTAAATTAATGCACTGTGGATTGTATTTAGTTCTCAAATTTACTTTTTCATGCGTCAAAGAGGAACTATTTATTTTACAGTTCACTGATTTTCTGAACTTGTCATGAAGATCATAAAATTTTTCTAATCTAACTACAAATTTTGGGATAGAGTTTACCATGTCTGATGAAGATTCTGGGGATCTCGGGTCTGGTATTACCGTAAATTCATGAAGATTTTCATCATGGGTACCTTCGTCGATCACCACGCCCTGGAAAGTTTCTTCCATATGCAGAAAACTTATAATCTGTTGATCGTCATCGAAGACTCTCCAATTCGTGATGTTGTCTGGGACAGACGGTCTGAACAACAGTTTGACCGAAAATGCATTCGGAGATAAACCTTCTGCAGGAAAAAGTTTTGAAGCGACGTTAGCTAACAAATCAACTTCCGAATTATTCAATCTAGGAATAGAATTTCTGTTAAATGCAGAAAACGTGTTCATCAAATTCCATACCTCAGTTTGATAGATTTTAAGGTGTGGAGATAAACAGTGGATAGAATTTTTTACCTGTCTAACCACGATTTCTGAATCACCAAAGACAGTCAAATTTTGAATGTTCAGATCTAATGCTTTTCTGAGGCCTTGCAGGAGTGCCTCGTATTCGTCTATATTGTTTGTACATTCATATTCTAATCGGTAAGCGATCAGAGTCTTGTTACCTGCCGAGTAGATGAGTACACAACCTGCACCATCTCCTTCCTTAGATTTTGACCCATCAAAGTACATAGACCATATTTGATTTTCGTCGGTTACATGTGACCACTGAGAGGAAGCTACTGGCTACGTATATGTCAAAATTTTAGACTGTTGTTCCAGGTTAGTGATAGTAGAAGTTTCGGACATGAAATTACCGAAAAAAGTATCCATCCCCTATATTTTGGGTGAATCGACAGAAGGAGTGAATGGTTCATTGGGATCATTTAAATCAGTCACCGTGAACTTCAGATAATATTCACTATTTACCTTGATTCTGTTGGTCTTTCCATTCTCGGGTAGCCACAAGTGAGACCAATCCATTGCAAAGTAGCCATGTAATTATTCTAACCAATCTCTACTTAAAAACAAACCATAAACTTTTTGGATATATACAACAATAATATCAATCACTTAATGAACTTTAGGATTAGACGACAATCTTATAAGCACATTTCTTAATTCGCCTATCACTTTAACACTAGTTTGATCAAGATGGATAATTTTCAAGTTGGATGGTTGAACTTCAGTATTAATCTTTTGACAGACATACCAAGGCATTACGTTATATGATGCACCTGAATCTACCATATAGTTATGTACATTCCTATTGAAAATTTCAAAAGTTAACAAAAATGGAGGGACATTTCTGCAAGTATTAACAGTGGAAGTTTGTTGCTTTTTACTCATAGCCTCTAAAACTAGTTTATTTACATTTGTTACATTATTTACAGGAAGGTCTCTTTTATCATGAGGCTCGGATGTAGTTTTGGTGGAGGCCTTCTGAGGAATTTTGGGGTTGTTTTGAACACCTTTGTTACTACTCGGATTGTTATTTTTACTGTTCTCTACAATATTCTGCAGCATTTTTTGCAGAAGAAAAGGAAATTTTAATAATTCATAAACAAAGATATTATCCCTAAGATTTTTTAGATCTTCAATTAAATCATAATCTAAACTTGGGTTTACTGAATTCTATTTAGTCTCAGTTGATTTAGACTGTTTTGGAGGCAAAGTTGTAGTGATTTCAGAAGAAGACTTATTTGTTGTCTTGCTCCTAGTATTGTAAGGATGCACTGTTTCGAAATTAGCTTGAAAAATGCTATCCGAAAAATGTCCAAAAATATTCGGAGAGGATTCATCTTCTTCTATCGTATCTTGTTCAGCTACTTATTTAGGAATCTTGGGAGGAATCAAGTTATCGTGTGCTTCTAGGATCGTTTGAATAGCAAATTGCAGACTTTCTAGATTTAGGCCTTCAATATTTGAATTAGGTCGGTTGGTGGGAAAAGGCTTCCTAAAAGGGGGTTTGTAAGGCCCTTTGCTCGAAGAAGCTTCTTCAACCAACCTTTTCAAATCTATAACTTGGTTGGACAATTTTTGAACGAATTTCTATAAGTTTTCTAAATCTGAACTGTCAGATTGAGCTTTGTTTTGGGAAGGTCTAGGAAGGATTTCGATTTTCTTTTTGGAAGATGAACTAGTCTCTATCTCATTGCTAGTAGTGTCTTTTAAACTGAGAATGTCTTTCTCGATCTAACTGGCCTCTTCGAAGGCTTCTAACAACATGGCTTTCTTGGATCTCTTTACCCAAATGGCTATGTTTTGATGTAACGCTTTCGTGTAGTATGCGACTATAAGATTCTCGATAGGAATCGAATCTATGGGGATTCGATTCTTTAGTGTCAAGAACCTTTGATTAAAGTCTTTGATATTTTCTTTGGGGTTCATTTTTAGACTAGAAATCTCCATAACTAGAACTTCAGGAGACTTGTCGTCTCCGAACTTCTCAAGGAAATAGGATTCAAATTTCTCCCATGACACGATGGTGTGGGGTTGTTGGGAAAAGTACTAGGTAGAGGAATTTCCTTCAAAGGTGTAGGTAAAAAATCTACAGACTACATCTTCATGCTCAACACTATGGAGTCTAATGGCTAACATAAACTTTTTGATGTGATCTTTAGCGATCTGTTTGGAATCTGGGTCAAATTTAGGGAGCCATTTCTCTGGGTGTTTGGGTAAAGGATGTTAAGGCCCAGGTATGGCCACTACAACTTGGCCGAGCCAGGGTCTGGCAGGGTTGTTTAGATTGGCCATAGGTGTGGGTGGTGTCAAAGTATGGGATGAGGAACTGCCTTCATCAGAGGATTCTTCTCCAGAAGAAGAAGGAGATGAAGGAGGTGGTGATGGTGGTATACCAGATCCTCCTACTGCAGGGGTGAGGATTGGATCTATAGGGTTTAATGTAAGGTCAGTACCTCCAAGTTCTTCTTTGATATCAGAGAAGTCTAATGGTTGATTCAAAGGTCATCTTTGGTTTTCTTATATGGGCTAAGGCATTGTGCGTTCTTATCATAGCAATGCATCCAAACCAATATAATTTCACATACAAAGATCCATACCATAATGTTTCTCGGATAGTGGTCATGACATCCACTTTCATCATCCTTATCCCTTGGTTATTTCATATCCCATAACTTACAGATTAGTCTGTAACACAAACTCATACATTTCTATGCATTATCATCATGTAATTTCATACAATCATCATTTCAATTCGGTATCCTTGTACCAACAACTTAACATCAAAGTTTTCAAGTTAGAAATAGATCTCATAATATCCCATAATTCAATTTCGACACCCATTCATAAAATTATCATTTACCAAATAGATTGCATCATATCCAACATCATTCTAATAGCATTTAAACCTTCATAGGATTCACATTCACTCAATATGTTGCATCATATCCATCATCATCAATAACACTTAAACATTCATAAAATTTACATTCACATAGTATATCACATTATATCCATCATCATCAATAACATTTAAACATTCATAAAATTTACATTCTCACAATATATCGCATCATATCCATCATTATTCAAATACATATAACATTCATAAAGGTTCATACGTCTTAAAAGTTTAAGTGTATAATTTAATAGTTTCACTGTGAATAGAAAATAATATTTGTAGGCCTCAAGTAATCCTGGTTGTCTAAGTCAAAAGGTGGTGTTACATACACCCAACCTTTGAGAAACATATTCTTGAGGTGGTCAAAAAAGTGAGGGATAGTCTTGTCGTAATGTCTCGGCGTATTCCCAAGTAGCAGATCCTAGACTATACTTGTCCCATTGGACCTTAACTTGGTCTACCAGATGGTTCCTGAGTTGTCGGACTCTACGGTCCAATATGCCTAACGGTTCTACCATGAGAGTTCCCATGTTCGATACCTACAATTCCTTCCAATTTAGTTTATGTGATTCATCAGCAAAATAATGACGTAAAACAAATACATGAAAAACATTATGAGTTTTATGCAAGTGGGGTGGCAGTACGAGACAATAAGCAACGGGTCCAATTTTCTCTTGGATTCTGAATGATCTTATAAATCGAGGTGACAAATTTGTCCCCTTTCCGAACCATAAGGTACTCTTATTAGGCCTGATACGAATGAAAACCTGGTCTCCCACTTCATAACTTTGGTCGGTCCTGTGTGCATCTGCATAACTTTTCTGCTTATCCTGTGCTTCCTTTAGTCTCCATCTAATTTGAATCACCTGTTCCTCCATCTCTTGAATCAATTCTGGCCCAACTGTTACTCGGTCTTCTAGTCTATCCCAACTCAACGATGTTCTGCATGGTCTTCCATATAGAGCTTCGTAGGGTGGCATTCCGATGGAGCTATGAAAACTGTTATTGTAGGTAAACTCTACCAAAGGTAGGTACTTCTCCCACTGGTTTTGATTATCCATGACATACATCCTGAGCATGTCTTCCATGACTTGATTTACTCTCTTAGTTTTCCCATCTATTTCAAGATGATAAGCTGTGCTTAAGTTCAACTGAGTCCCCAATGCTGACTGCAAACTTGTCCAAAACCTAGAAGTGAATCTGGAGTCCCTATCTGAAATGATCTTCTTAGTTATCCCGTGCAAACGGATAACCTCACTTACAAACACACATGCCACATTAGTGACATCATAAGTGTCTCTAACTAGAATAAAGTGAGCACTCTTGGTTAACTTATCCGATATCACAAGAATGACATTGTGTCTATGAGATGTAAGCGGCAACCCCACAACAAAATCCATAGAGATGACTTCCCACTTGGACATAGGAACATCATGTGGTTGTAGGAGGCCTGCCGGGTGATGGTGTTAGACTTTCACTTGTTGACACTCTAGGCATTTGGCGATGAAATGGACTACATCGCACTTCCTGCCTACCTAGAAGAAGAGCTTCCTTATGTCTACATACATCTTCTTCACAACTGGATGTGCACAATAAAGTGCCCTATAGGATTCCTTCAATATGATGCTTCAAATATCCCCATTTTCAAGGATGTACATCCTTCCTCGATATCTTAACAGTCTTTCTGCTTCCAGACTATATCCTTCATACTTTGGATCTAATTGCCTCCCACTCTGGAGGTTTGAAGTAACCTCTAAATACCAACTATCTCCTTGGAGTTGCATCAACACATGTTCCCTCAGATTGACCTTTAAGGGTACCAAGGAGAAGACATGTGGTCTCCTACTCAAGGCATCTGTGACCACATTTTCCTTCCCCTTGATGTACGAAATACCAAAATCATACTCACTCATAAACTCACTCCATCGCTTTTGACTGGCATTCAGATCCCTTTGAGTGAAGATATGTTTTAAACTTTGATGGTCCATTTTGAGCTTGAAGTTTTTCCCCACAAGATAGTGCCTGCAAATATTCAAAGCTAGCATTACATTTACCAACTCTAAGTCATGAGTCACATATAGCTCTTCGTGTTTCTTCAACTTCCTTGATGCATAAGCTATCGCTCCTCCATCCTACATTAGCACGACCCCCAACCCTTGCTTTGAGGCATCTGTGTAGACTATGAAGTCCTTTTCCATATCCGACACTCGTAGAATTGGTGCAATAGTTGGTAATCTCTTAAGCTCAATGAATGCACTATCATATTCTTCCATCCATTCATACCTAACCCTCTTGTTCTGCAAAGTGGTGATGGGTTTTTCTATTTTTGACAATCCTTCCACAAATCTCTGATAATAACCTGCTAGCCCCATGAAGCTTCTCACCTCATGGGCATTTTTCGGCACTGGCCACTCCATAATGGCCTTTACCTTTTCTGGGTCCACAGAGATTCCTTCATCGAAAATGATATGACCTAAATAGTGTATCTCTCTGTGGAAGAAGGAACACTTCGACAACTTCCCATACAATTTGTTCTCTCTAAGGCAGGACAACACCACTCGTAAGTGTTCCTCATGTTCTCTTTTATTCTTCGAATAGATGAGGATGTCATCTAGAAAGACTTGTACAAAATGGTCTAAGTACTTCTGGAATACGTCATTCATGAGGCTCATGAATACTGCTGGCACATTGGACAATCCAAAAGGTACTATGACAAACTCGTAATTCCCAAACCGAGTTCGAAAGGCGGTTTTTGGGATATCGCCTTCCTTAATCCTTAACTAGTGATACCCTGATCGCAAATCGATCTTTGAGAATACCGTTGCTCCTTTCATCTAATCAAAGAGGTCATCTATTCGCAACATTCGGTACCTATTTTTCACTGTAGCATGGTTCAAGTCCCTGTAGTCTATACATAATCATAAGGAACCATCCTTCTTCTTTACAAAAAATACTGGTGCACCCCAAGGTGAGACACTGGGCCTTATTAGCCCTAAGTCCAGTAACTCTTTCAACTGCATTTGCAACTCACAAAGTTCTAGCGCTGTCATCCGATACGGAGTTTTGAAAATTGGTTCTGCACCAGGTTTTAGCTCAATAGTAAAATCAAGCTCCCTCTCAGGAGGTAACCTTGGTAACTCATTCAGAAAAACATCCTTAAATTCTGACAATACTGGGTACTAATCTAATGAGGGTCCCTTCCTTTCATTCACTGCTTCCACTACATATAGTCGACACCCTTTCTTCAAGCATCGCTTAACCTTCATAGTTGAGATAAAGCGTAATGACACCTTTCTCTATACACCCTGGATCTCTACTGGACTCCTTCGTCGTCGACACAAAGCACCCTTTTTGTGAAACAATCTACCAAGCTCGATGAGATTCTAACCAATCCATTCCAATGATTAGATTGTATGCCTCGAGAGCAGTGACATATACCTTCAACTTGGTATTACACACTCCCAGGTCTACTATACAATTATCAATTCTAGGTCCTACTGCTTGTTTTTCCCTCGAAGCCATCTCGACTTTTTTAAAGTCATTGTGCTCGTAGGATGCCAACCCACTCTTTTCTAATGCAGATGTCAAAATGAAACTATCTATCACACCAGAATCAAATAAAATCTTAACATTGATATGATTTAGCGTACCTGATGACTCCACCACCATGGATTAATGTTCGGCCTAGCGATTATTAACCGCTACGTAAATCTGGTGGCTGCTACTTTCTCTTCCCATCGGAGCCTTTCCTTCTCTATGCACAAATCTTGATTGTAACTCTGGGAAGTCACGCTAGTAATGGGGTCCTCCACATCCCCAATAGGTAACACGAGATTGAACCTGTGCACTATTCTATGACTGTCTCTGAAATGAGTTCCTTCCCTTGGAACTCCTACCCTTTCTAGTTATTCCCTGAGATGGTCGTGGACCTACCTGCGTCGTTGGTGATGAACAAGATGTTGCACTCACTGCCATTGAAATCCCTATGGCTACTGTCCTTGGTGCAACTCTATTACCATATGGAGGTGGCCTTGAGCCCCTTCCCCTGGGAAATGTCCTAAGAGCCTTCCCTACGAATCCAGGATGATGCAAAAAGGTTGGTCTCGTACCTCTGGTTAAGTTCATGTGTTCCTCCACATAGCGTGCATTTTCCACAGCTTCTGCTACTAAAGACGATTTCCAGATCCGCACCATATCCCTTATCTTAGGGTTCAATCCATAGAGGAAGCATTCTGCCTGTCATTGGTCATTATCCATATACGAAACATATTTGACCAATTCCATAAACCTAATCTCATATTCTTCTATGGTCCTGTTTCCCTATACTAGAGCATGAAACGCTCCTACGTGTTGTTCCTCGTAGTAAGCTGGCCAATATTTCCTTCAGAACCTCTCCTCAAAAAGTTCCCAAGATACTGTATTCGGGGTAAGGTGCAGTTGCCTCTCTAGGTTGCCCCACCAGTTCAAGGCATTGTCTCTTAACTGAAAAATTGTTATCTTTTCCTTTGAGGTGGACGCATAGTCCCTTAAGTCAAAACACCGTGTCATGCCTTCCAACCATGCTTCCACGCATTCACTGGTGTGACCCCCGACAAACTACGAAAGTTTGATCTTCTACAGTTCTCTAGTGATGTCTTCGGGTGGAGGTCCTCCCCCTAAATCCCTCGATGCTTCAGGATTACCTGTTCTAGATGGTGGGGGCTCCACTTCGATCCCTGTTGGTTGTCGCCCTTTTAAAGTCTCATTTATGGCCTCCAAAGAGCGCAATATGAGATCTAGTTCTGGCGATGGTGGCGGTAGTGCTAGCGGTGTTGGCGGTGCCTATGACGATGCTCATCTATCTCAATTCCCTCGAGTCCTAACCATCTTGTATGATTTAACCTGCATCAACCAAAGTTGTCAGGGTGAGTTCAAGGACATTTCACATTTGTGCAACTTAACTAGAAAATAGGGTTAGGCGTAAGTTTTTCTTTACTTGTCTATAAACAGATGTTACACTCTTTAGGGGAGGTGGCTAGGTTAGGGCTAAAGTGTCTAAGATTGATTTCTTCGCCTAAGAAAACTATTGACTCCCTCACCTCATAGCTACGCTAGCTTTGCACCATGCTCGCCAATTTCTCTAACTTACCTACCTAGTGCGCATGAAGCCTCCTCCCACTTATCTTGGTCTAAGTCCTTATACTTTGCGTTTACAACTAATTAAGGTGACTTCCAACCTAATGTTGATTAATTATTAAAAACTAATAATCTAGACTAAACTTTAACCTAAGTTTCAATCGCCTTAATCAACACTTTCAATTTAATCCAGAAAATTAATATTAATATTAGTATTAATTAATTAATCACTAATTTAATTAATCCTTCCAATTAATTTAATTATTTTTTCTCCAAGGCACATACATGGCGTGTTGGTGTTTGGTTGTTTCTTAAGGCTTAGGCGGTGGGTGGTCATGGGTTCTAAACCCATAGACTCCAAAACATTTCAATTTTTTTTTTATATATATTTATACATAATTTAAATGTTTATATAAACAATAATAATAAAATACAAATTAAATTAATTTAAATGTTTATATAAACAATAATCATAAAATAAAATAAAATTAAATTAAAATAATAAATTAAAATTAAATTAAATTAAAATGATAAATAAAAATAATTTATATAATCACGTTCAGGCATCGTGGGTCCTCGCATGAGGCCCACGTGCCCCTTCCCCCTAGCGCTCATCCCTTAACCCTAATCTCTTCCTTATTATCTCTTCAAACCCTACTCTTCTCCTCTTTACATTTCGTTTTTTTTTTTCAAGTGTTCAGGGTGAAGGATGAGGTCGGCGGCCATAGCCATCTCCCTACTAGGTCGACCCTAGTAACTTGTGTTCCAGGAATGGAGGGAGTGTCTAGCACAGTGGTGTGTTTCCTCATTCCTCGATGGCTTATCTTAGCACTTGGTCATTGGCTTTGGCACTGAGCTTGTATTATGTGTGTTGTTTTTGGGGCTGGCTTTGACTTGTGTGGCGCGTCTGTATTGTGTGGCTATCTGTGATGCGTAGTGTATGATCTTTTGGCCTCTTATGGGATCCTTCCTTGGTTCTTTGTGTGTTGTCTCTCTAGCTACATGTGGTATTTTCTGTTCATTTTTTTTGTGTGTTTTATTGTTATTTAAATTTTTTTGTATAGCCTACAGGCTACCCTTGGGTCGTGGCGTTTGGTCTTGGGCACTGAGATTTGTGTTGCAATGCTAATGCCTCTTGTGATTTTCTACATGGCTTGGAACTTGGTCTCGGCCTAGGTGTTGGTCTATGAAGCTTGTGTTGCATTGAGCACAGTGGTGCCCCTTCGTGGGCTCGTCCTCCATGGCTGGGTGCGTGTGCTGACCTTGGTATTTGCTAACATGTAGGGTCGTCATAGGTGGGGTCAATTGTTTTTTGTTTTTAGGGTTGATTTTGTAGTTCTTTGGGCTGGTTTCGGTCCTGTGTTGGCCAAGAAATGGCTTCTTTTGTGGAAATTTGTGATTTTATCTGGAATAAAGTTTGCAACTCGCTAGATTTGCTCGTGGCCCAAAGGAATTGAAGCTTTTTGTGCAACTGAAATATTGGAAAGGTGAATCTTAGGTGTGCTTGATTTGGTGGTAGATGCCTCTTTGAGTAAATAAATTACCTCGTATGCAGCTATGTAGAAACCCTGTGACCTCGCATCTGCTTAAGATATAGACCCTCTAAATTGGCTTGGTATGCTTTTATGGGTTCTAATTTATTTGGATTTATCAGAAACTAAGGTCGAATTTGTCGTGAATTAATTTCATATATCTGATAATGAGTTGTAATGGACTTATGTTTCTTTTAGTATGCATTTGGAGAATTTATTTACATGTGCATTGTGAATTTTTCCATACCCCAAACGTTGCCTAAACCGACTCTCTCTGGGAAACAGTGCTTTTTGTAGTTAGGAATTACTAGAAATCCCATGATTTCCCTCAATTGTTTAGATATGGTTATGGAATTGAGAATTATAGTTCACCTCCTAATTATTTTTTGTCGAAGATAGATTTATGGCAGTGTGTATGGTTGGTTTTAAAATTCTACTTGGTCCGATGCCCTACTTTAGAAATTTCAATTCGGCCAGTTCAGTTATGTTGAAAATTGTTCATTTTAGCAAGTTTTTTTTTTTTCCTTTAAATGTGTAATTGGTTAGATTGTCTGAAATTTTTTGCTTCCTCCACACTTCCAAATAAGAAGGTATTTTCTGCAAAAATATCCTTCATTTGAACTGGACCATCAGATTGGTCAGATTCTAACACCAGCGGATAAAATTTCAGTCAGCTCTAGTTCAACTTTCGTACGGTATTTTTGAAGGCAAGTGGAAATGTATATTTCATATTCCATTTAAGAATGATTCCTAACACTCAAACCCCATTCGTTGCAGTTTGACCTATTTATTTATAAACCTGTTCAAACATTCCCGGGCAGAATATATATATAAATGTATTCATTTACATAGGTTGGTTTATTTGAAACAAGTGTTAAAATTTATTTAACACTTCAATTAGTATATTATTATGCCTAGTACATTTTTAATGTGTATATTATTTATATATAGATCTGTGTTAAAAACAAATTTGTGATTGGCTTGCAGGTCAGGCGGAGGTGGAGGTGGAACTTGGATTTTCATCTAATTAAAGGGTTTCAGGGTTGTTTAAATTTCTGGGTGGGTACAGTTCCATTCCTAAGTTGGGTAGGCAGGTAGGTAGGCCCTTAAGGCTCCAATGCTTCAAACTAAAGCTTTGATATCATGTGTAGAAACCATGAATTAATTAAGCCTAGTAAAATTCATAATTAAATTTATTATGAATTAATAGATTTAAGGCTACTTGGTGTTACATCTATTAAGGTTCTTTAATCCATGAGTTATCAATGGTTTGATCATATTATATGATCATGTTATGTATTGATAAGTTTACCAGATTGACTTGAAGTGGAATTTTTTTTGTTTAGGAGATTTACCTGTAAGTCCTCTAATGACCAACAACATGAGTGGAAAAGACCCAAACATCAATTGCAGCCCCCATGTCATCGGCCCCGATGTCAATACCAGCATCAACATCAGCTTGATCAGCCCCATTAACACCAGTTGCAACTTCGGCGAACATGACAACAACTATGGCAATCAATTTAACAACCAAGGCAACCTAGGCACACAATTCAACAACCAAGGCAATGAAGGCACACAAGTCTACAACCAAAGAAACCGATGCACACAAGTCAACAATCATGGTGACAACGGCACCCAAAACACCCAAGGCAACTACGGAAAACAGGCCAACAACTTTGGCACCCAATACCAGCCCAATTTCGCCTTCTAGACCAAGTTATAGAAGGTAATGACCAACTTATACTAAGTAGCTTTTGTTTTCCTTTGTAAAATTTATTCTCTTGAGCGCAGTATACGAACAAAGGTGTCGTGATTTTACTTCTTTTTTTTTTTTATCTATACAAAGATGTCATGATTTAGGTTGTTTTTTCAATTGCATCTATGGGAAAGAATTAAATGCAGTCCAAGATTGTGCGTTGATGTTCGAATGACTATGTGTTTGTATGGTGAAGTACTTATGGTTCGTTTAGGGTGGAATGATGTCTCCACTGTATCAATTCAATTCTGTAGTAGGCATGCCCATTAATGGTTATGTTATTCTCATGAAGTTAGCCTTTGCAAGATTGATGTGCAGTAAATACGGGATGGACTATTGGCATGATAATCATATTATAATTATGATTATTCATTAATAATTATGATTATGATAATCATATTTGACCATATCAACCTCAAGATGCATAAACAACAAATAATTGAACTAACTAGATCAATTGGAATAATTATATTATTTCAACATTGATGGAATATAATTGAATTTTTATAGACACTAAAAGCCATGATTAAATTTTTAGAATAACATCATATTGAGAAAGATAGGTTCATTGTTGCTTTTAAAATGAGTAACACCTAACATAAGATCAAAGGAGGGTGGGCTAGAGAAAATATAACCAATTCAATATTTCCACACTTGAATTAAGTAAAAGAATGAAAAAATGAAAACCTTGGGGAAACCTACTACTACAATATATTAAATGTGTAAAATAGCATGATCATTCATGTAACACACCCACCCCCTAGGTGCTCTTTTAAGGGGTGTGACATCAAATTTTTTGTTTCCCTTAACTCTCTCTAGGTTCCCCTTTCACCAAGGTGTAGGTTCTTCCAAACCCACAGGCTCTTTCCTAGGCCCTTTGAAGGATTTGAACAACAGACACTAGCTTTCCATGCTAGGCCCCTTCCTTCATATAACCTTGGGTTGTGCCCAGGCACCAACTCAGAGGTGCTTCAGAGCTTCCATCTCTGGGTGTTCTCGACACACCTAACTCAAAATCTTCCTAACTCCGAAGTCACGAACACCCACATACCAGATCTACGTTCCACACTTCTTTCACAACCGACAACTGCGATTTACCTCAGGACTTCGGTGTTCAGGAGTTTCGATGCTCTAAACACCTCTTTCCTATGAATTTCTTCATACCTTGAGTTACATATCAAGTGCCATGTGTTTTCCCCAATCAACGATCGATATCCATCCTTTGCCCCACTTTGGGAAACTTGTTGGCAATGCTCCTCCACATTCTTTCTTCCGGAGTACCAATCCTCCGAAGTAATAGATCTCATGCCATGCATTCTATTCCAATGGATTGTTCTGATGAACTCTGTTTCTCTAGCCTTTGAGAGTTCTCATGTATTAAATCTTCAATTCCTATGGAGTGACTTTCCCCCAGAGTAAATCTCCAGTCTCCATATGTTCCAACAATGGATGGCTAGGATGATTCCTTAACTTTGGAGATTTTGATGACTTCTGGTCAATGCTCCACTTCCTTTCCTCTAGAATTTGCACTTCCAAAATCCATGATATGCTAACATGTGTCCCTCTCATATCAACAGTCATGATTTACTTCAACAGTTTGAGCTTCAAGAGTTCTCAACTCGCGTGACCCCACTTTCCTCCAAAGTGGCTATCTTCTGAAATGGAAGATCTGTTGACACCTATCCTCAGCTGACGAATGACTTAGATGAACTTTGACTCTCCAGCCTTCGGGATTTCTTGTTTAACACACTCCCTTTTCTCCTAGGGTGACTTTTCTCTGAAATGGAAGATCTTCTGGCACGTGTCCTTTTCCAACGGACAACTGGGATGACTTCGAGACTCCGACCTTCGGAAATCCTCATGCCTTCACACTTTGATTCTCTCAGAGTGACTTCTCTCTAGAGTGTAGGATCTAACAACATTTGTCCCTTTGGCTTGGATGAATCAGATCTTCTTTGGCCCCCGTCTCTTCAGGAGTTTTGCGATGCAAACTCTTCTTTTCTCCCAGAGTCTGTTAGCGCCTTATTAGGTCAGTGGTTCATTCAAAGAGGAAACTTATAGGCTTAGGTGGGACAAAGAGCATAGAGGGAGGAGTTAGGCAGGTAAGAGAGAGCTTAGGGGAGCCTTGGACTGATCATTTCACTATTAAAAAGTTAGAGGTTGACCACATCCTCAATCTGATGGTCCAAGGGTATCTATATGACCCATGTGATCTATGGATCGTAACTTCCATTTAAGGGTCCCTTGGGTCCCAATTTGTGCCACTCCAAGAGGGACACCTGGAAATGTCGTCAATCGACACATGGCCCCAAACATGATCTCAACATAATACATGCGTCCCCACAATCGAACAGTCGTGAGGGATCCCAAAGAATCCTTAGATCCATGGTTCACATTAACTTCGAGACTTCAGGGGTTTTGGTGTTACCAAACCTCTGCCCTCTTGAAGTGGTCAACGTCGGGCTGACTATATCATAGCTCCAATGGTCGAGATAGTTCCTAGGAATCCTCATCTCTACAACCCAGATTAACTTTAGGTCTTAGGAACTTTGGGGGATTCACCTCCTGTGCGATGAATATTCTCAATTCGTCGGACCCGTGAAGTCTACAGAGGTCTAAGGGTTAATGCCCATGTTCCTTCTCCAGATCCGACGATTGTGAAGAACTTTATCTCCTTCAAACTAATATCATCAATTCATCTTCCAAATGAAAGGATCTCTTCTTTTGGGGCTTGAATCTTTCTATCCTTCCTGATCTTTGTCAGCTCCTTAAGTACTTAGATATTTTGCAATATTTCTCCTTAACTTAACACTTAGAGAAATCTTCTGCGCACCCCTTGCACTCATTTATCAACTATAGAACTTAAGGGGGTTCTTGATATCTGCCCGCCTCATAGAGACTCTGTGCATACATTCATTACCTCTTCTGAGCTTAACAGTCTCCTTCCTTCAGAACAACTAGGAGTGTTAGCATGCACACGTGAGGTTATACCCAAGGTCAACAAATTCACAATTCATTTATTTTAACTTGAGCAACCATGGGGCTCAGGCATTTATGTGTACAAGCCAAAGAATTCCTTATTTTTTTAAATACACAATTAGGAAGAATTAAAGGGATACAATATAACCATTGAGCAAACATGCAATCCCTGCAAAATTCATAGGATATCCAACTTTAATTCATAGTTACCGCTTAAATGCACATGATATGAGAATACTTATCTATTACGGGTTGTATCATTTTTAGCACTCTGGCCACCCCTGTTCCAAGCCATGATATCACCGGGTAATTTATGCCAATTCTCAATGATCCTTTCTCTTTCACATCTTCCACGAGTTTTATCAGATGCTTCCTTAGAATCAAGCTCATGGCCTTCTGCTCAGGTCTCGTTCTCTGCATACTCTCAGATATTTCTCTCTTTTTCATGGCCTCGACGAGGTTTATCAGATGCTTCCTCAACATCAATGTAATGTTTCCAAGCCATTATGACATGAACATCATGACTTTGGTTCATTTTTAAACCTTTATTGAGTGTGGTATTTCCTCAAACACTTTTCTTATTATTGTCTCTTAGGTGGCGCTAGGGTTATACTGATGGTTTTATCGTGTGTTTGCAACAATAGACAAGAAGATACAGTAATGGAACATACCTCAACCATATGAAAGATCAACAATATAATAGACAAGCCAAAATACCTCATATCTGTTATTATTCATAAATAGAAGAAGCCTCTGAATACAAGAATGATGCAGATCTAGAATGATCAATAGATGGATCAAATATACATGATAAGAGCTACTACAAAATTCTCTGATAAGACAATGCAAGCCTTCAAAGGCTGAATAACAATGAAGACCAATGCAAGAATAGATCTGAGTCATATGAAGTGCCAAACCCCCAAGTTGGAAGATGCCACGCCCTATTAGAACACTGAATAGCCTCAATTTATTCAGCCCTGCTGCCAAAGATGTCCAATCACTTTGATAAATATGCCAAACAGTAGATAGGGTAAAGGCAAAAACAACCCAGGTGCTCAAATCTCCAAGATCCCTCTCAAACTCATGGATTTGACTCTCCTCCAAGGAATGGTGCACCCCCCTGGATGCCTGAAATACTAGATAATTCATCCTCCCTCATAGAGACCTCCAAATGCTCCACAAAACCAATAGAATGATAAATCGATGCTCGGTTACCTCCCCGGTGAAGTCCCAAGTGAAAAGATGAATATTTGATCTACCAAATGGCTGAAATCACTTTCTGAAGTGCGCTCCTCTCCTCCAATTCGTCCCATGCATCCAATAAATCAACTGTGGCATAAAAATCCTCTGAAATGCACTAGATCTAATGGCCAAGACCCTACAATGAAAACCCAGATACTAGAATCTCCAGAAGCCCTGCCAATCACCTGCAATGAATATCCCTCAATGGATGGTGTGCCCCCATTGATGGAAACCCCCAATGGTGTGCCCTCCTTCTCTTCCTATGCTTGTGGCTGGTGTAGAACCCTCTTGCATTGAATATATCCGAACTAGAATGGTGTGGAGGAGTATTACATCCCCGAGACCAAGATTGGGACAAGATAGGTCGAATATTTCACCAACAAATCGTCCTCTAGGGTTTGTTAAGTAAAAACCCTCAAAACCCCAAAGGTATGGGCTCTCTAGACAGAATCCAGATATAAAAATGATAAACATACATGAATGAATATGAGAGTAGAGGCCCTTGCCTCTCCTTTGTACTTCCTGCTCACCTTGTCTCTCCAAAGTGACTTTTATTTTTAATTATTAATTAATTAATTAAATCACTTGTTGTCCCTTCAATAGGTTTTGTGGAAACGCTAGTCATGTTTGACCAATTTTGGGGACTTCGATAGGCTGGTCGAAGACAGAGTTCCAGGAGAAGTGGAGATCGTGGGATCTCACTGTTAGAACCAATTCTTGCAAGGGAGTGTTTCTCTCCGATTTCGGTCCATGCAACTGCTTCTTCCATGCAGGGTTGTCGAGACTGAATACATAGAGAGTGACCACATGTCAGTTTTCCCAAGCTTGGAGGCTAGCCTTCATTTCTTCAGGATTCACTCTCAATGTAGCCACAGGGCCATGCAACTATCATGAGTGCCAAGTGCAACACACAGAAGAAGTCCATTTCGAGCTTAAAATCAAGCGAGCGGGCATTTTTCTTTCAACGACAAGGATCCATAGATGGAGTAGATTGACAGTCATCAGGTAAGCTTGAGTCATGGAGTTGCATGAGGTTTAGTGCATCGGCTCATATCTTGTGGACAAAGTCATGAAAAGATGAGTCATCTCAGCATTTCGGCTACCGGGACTTAAAAAGACAAGGGGTCACTTCTCCACTGCATTTCGAAACCCTGAAACAGAAAATGTAAAAGCCCCCCAGGAGTTGTTTCGGCATTTTAGCTACCGAGACTTTGAAAGACAAGGGATCATTCCTCCACTGCATCAGGAATTGCCGAAACCCAAAACACAAAATGTAAAATCCCCTCAGGAGACAGTTGCATGGCCGTATGGTTACGTTGAGAGTGAAACTTGAAGAAATGAAGGCTAGCCTCCAAGCTTGGGAAAATTGACACGCGGTCACTCTCTATGTATTTAGTCTCGGCCACCCTCCATGGAAAAAGAAATTAATGAATATTGAGCAGGTGGTTGATACTTTAGCTCAATCCATAAATGGAAGACATGGGAAGGGTCAGGAGCAGTTAGTTTGTGGTACTTCGATGGATAGTTTTCCTGCAGAAGCCATGTCATCTGAAGCAGTGTCAGAAAAGAAGCTACGTGTACAGTCTGAAGGAAGATAATGCACATGTAAATCCTTAAATGAGGTAGCTTAGCTACCCTCCTAGGGCGAAGGAGGTGAATTGTTTTGAGTATATATACTCATTTTTTGTATTTTTGTAAGGATGGATGGTAGAGCTAAGCTCCTAGTTGTAAAGCTTTAACGAAGCCTCTTGTTATTTGGTTATAGATTGATAGTTGAGACTTCTTATTTAATGGAAGCCAACATATTACTCCCCTTTTTCCTTTGGATCTTAAGAACCCGGGCATGGATGATCTAGTCGGGTGTTCTAATGACTATATAATGCATGTTTGATTCTATTAGTTTCGCAACATCTTAATTTTCTTGAAGTTTCTCAGATCTGAGAGGATCTCATATTTGTGACTTTTCCCCTATTTAAAGGTTGTTGGAATATTGGATGTCCAGAGAAGACTTTATTTCCTTTGTTTTTCCCCCCACTTACTCACTACTATGCAAAATTACTGGCTTAAATTAGATCAATACCTCACCTGTCTTAGCTATTCCAACCCAGTCTTCTCAGTTAGAATGATATAGTTCTGAGTTTACTTCCATTCATCACCCTTTATAAATAAATCATGACATTTAAAATGATGGGCCTCAGGCTTACTCCTGTTGCAATCTAGGAGTGACTTCTGATGCCAACATTTCTGGCGCCGCTGTCGGGGACAAAGTTGAAAATTTTCCCTAGGATAGAATGACATTGAGCCTCTGATTCTGAAGGTGCATCAGGCATCAGAGACCTATGAGATTGCTACTGTGCACCTGGTGACTCCATTATGATGACTCCATTGTGGCAAGCCTTCTATTTAGTTGTGGCTTCTAGAGGTAGACACACGTGGTCCCATCCACAACTGCCTCTAGCTACACCTAAAGTTGATCTAGAGGTGATTATCAGAAAAGGAAAGGCCTCTGAAGGTGATACTTCCACCATTGAACCAGGTACTTTTCCATCTCCTTCTATAGAAACTCCATTTTCTTCTTCTCAGCTTCCTAGCAGACCTTTTTCTGAAGTTTCCCATTTCCTAAATTTTGGAATTGTTCCTGCTGATTTTTCCCCTCCTGGTCTAAGATTGGAGGGAGAAATCCTTGTCACTCCCCTCTCTCCTTCCATTGTGCCTTGGCATAGACCCAGGACCATAGAAGACTTCCCCACCCTTAGCTTTACTATTCCTCCTCTTATTACTATTGCTGCTACTGCACAGAGAGAAGCATCTGCTGACTCAAGCACCTTAGCCTTCTCTCTGAATCCCCCATTGTTCCCCCTTCCACTTGCAAGCTCAATTCTAGTATCCCCTATTCGAGCTACTTCTCCTCTGAGTTCTCCTCCACCTAATATTCCTATGGCAGGAGAAAATCCCCCCATTGTTAGCATCGGAAGTCACTCCTGGATTGCAGCAGGAGCAGAGCCTGACACCCATAAGTTTATGTCACGATTTGTTAAAGGGGGTGATCGAATGGAGGTAAAATCAAGACAATATCGCTCACTCAGAAAACTGGGTTGGAAAAGCAAGGACATGCGAGGTCTTGACCTAACTTAAGCCAGTAAATTTGCATAGTGGTGAGTAAGTGAAAGAAAAGAAGGGGTGTTTGCACTCTTTTCGTCGATGTGTGAGCAAAAAGTGAGTGCTTACATGCCTAGTTGGGCTCTGCTAGTCATGACAGCTGTAATGTAAAAGGTTAGAAAGAAAACAACTAAACTATTAACAAGAATGAAACAAAAACTAAATAAAAACATGAGCATGGAAATAAAAATAAAAACAAATAACAATGGACCAATATCACCAATGTATTAGCTGGTCTGATAGATGAAATCCAAAGATACACAATGGAGAAAGAGGAC